>JARHVA010002676.1:610000-855000 GCA_037957365.1 Torreya grandis
AAATTAGCTTAACCAACCTTTTACCCACTTTGACCCTTCACCCTTGACCACTAATAGTCAGGATGACCACTGACAATCACCTAAACCATCGATGATTAGGGTGCACCTCCTTAACCACCAACATGCAAGTCAACCCACCTTGATTTTCTAAACATAACTTGTTTAAATCCACATGCAATCCATTTCATGCATAGGTTATAATTAGAAGGCCCACTTCACATCTTGTTACAACTCTCTTACCTTGCCTATAAGAAGAGATGAGTAGGGAGGTCAAATCAATTTTCAATAATGACTAAGAGCTTGTGTATCCATATTTAGTTTGTTTTTCAATTCAACCATTGTTAATAATATAGTAATCTAGCCATCATGTCAAATATATAATTTTCTACCATAACTCTGTCAAAGCACCAAGTACTGTTACTCTACCAAAATCATGTTAGACTCTACCAATGATTTAACCACCTCAATCAACAACCTGATCGGTCTTCTGTAAGATAAGTATTTGATTTTAAGTATTCAAATACTTTATTTTCATTTCACACTCATCCCAACACCAAGCCATCTCTTATAACCCAACCTTGATATCTCACCAATCAGCCATTTACCAATCCATATCTACACACAATAACCATTGACAATTGTCTTAACCACTGATAGTCTACCCAACCACCGATGGTCACCTTCACCATGGATAATCATATCAACTGCCAATGGTCACTATGGCAATAAATAACAATAAGCTATTTCCACCTACCTACCCTCATCCAAATCTAATTTTTTATATCCCTCCCTATGTATAAACCCCTACCTAGATTTATAAAATACACTTGAGCCATTTAGCACTAGTATTGACTTGTTTATTGCTATATTAGTCATTTCTAGTCTATTTCTTTAGCAAGCATTTTTTTTTCAATTTTTTTACCTTTTTATTATTGATGTAATTACTTTCTATTGGATATATAAAATTAATTTAGTAAAACATGTAGATTGAAAGCCCTTGAGAAAGCTCTTACTTATGATATCTAACTAGCACTAGGTAATCTACTTAGTTATGTATCTAACTAAAATATTTGCTTTAGTGTTGTCTTATTTAAAGGTCATCCTCCCAATCCAAAAAGGATTTCTTCACAATCACCTAATTCATTGTGTGAAAAATAAAACAAGTTTTTCAACCATACCCATATTTAGTTTCTTCTTCCCCTTTTTTAAATATAAGCTAAAATTCATGGAACCATTTTGGCATGCCCAATGCAAGCTTGAGACTTTACTTTGGATTTATTTTCTTTGTATCTATATTCTCTTCTCCATATTTGTGGTCATTAACAAAACTAAAATCTCTTTTGGGTTCAAAATCAAGTACATCCATTGCTTGATTCTAATTTTAGCTCATTTTGAATTAAATCATAGTAATTTTATCATACCATCACTTTTGTTGTACACACTAAATCAAACCACTTTCATCAATTAAACATTAAACAAATGTGAGATAAGGTCTGACTAGGTTTTCATCACTTAATATTCACCTTAACCTTTCTTTGTGACCCTACTTATAGATCATTACCAAGGGGAGAACTAACTCATCTCTCTAATTGAGTATAAACTCTAGAAATTAGTATATATTGGCTAAGAACCTAACACTCTTATCACTATGATGTGTGAATTTAGGGGGTAGGATCCAATAAAAATCCATGTATTTATTCCCAATATAAATATTTTTTAGCACCTAAACAACTTAAAACCAACCATAGATTGCTTCTATAGTACCTAATCTATAAGCTAGCTTCTATCACATATTCTCATAAGTTAAGGCATAAGCAAAAAATAAGATTAAAATTAAATATAGGATTTTAATGTACTCTAGTGTGTGTTGGATTTTATTTATAATTTTCTTAATTTATCTCTATTTTAGTTGTAAGATTCTTTTTGTTTTCCTCTCATCCTAATTGCATGGTTCTTACTCATCAATAACGAAGAAACTTAGCAACATAGGCCCCATCTATAGATTATCTAGTCTCCTCTACCTCTTCAGTTATGTAGTATATATCAAATGATAAGAGTTCTCCTCATCATGCTAACACTTATAGTGTGCCATAGGTAGTTTCCTAAGGTGAGCCAGACTTTGCTACCTTTTTGGATAATAAATAGACAGCCTTGCAACAATATCTTAACATAGTGGCTCATTATACACTTGTTTTGGCACCACATATCAATCCACATTATGTCATGCCATTGATATTTTTAGGAAACTCTTCAATTTCTACTATGACCACCCAAATTTTAGATACTCAATAATTTGCCTCAACTAGAAACCTATTTGACATAACTATGTAGAACCAACTAGCTCAACCTTACAACACCTAAACATTTCATAGTCTGACTAATAATTATTTCAACACATCTACCACCCAACATTTTTCTACCCATACCCCAATCACTATTCAATTACCACATACCACCATCACTACCATTCTTTTGACTACCCCAGCTCTACTTCAAATTATAGTAAAACTAATACTTATACCTTACTACCTATCTTTTTTAGGGTTACCACTTATCCCTTACCTCTAACTTAACCATTTGTGCCCACTCAGTAGTACATGCCTTTTACCCAACCACTAATGACCACAATCATATGTGGCTTCAACCCAACCACCTATGGCCACTTACCCATACATTACAAGTTTTCAACCTCTGATAAATTACCAATATGTCACTCAACCCCAACCATAGTATGTGCCTTACAACCCTTAAAGTGTACAAACCCAAATAGACCTAATGAAGATGATCATGAACAATTTGATAACTTTTGAGTCATCCATGTTCAGGGCTCACTATATCTTATATTATGACTATATTTGTAACAAACCCATTCACCCATCTATCCCTCTCTAACCATATCCTCCTTAATGGAAACTTCCCAAGTTCTCCAAGTTTCAAAGTAAGGAGGATACCCAGTGACACCTTAGGGCATTGAGGCATTCATGTTATTCTATTGCCTATGATGATGCCCTCCTCCATACTTTTCCTATGTCTTTCTTAGGACCAGCATTAGAGTAGTATAGTGCCTTAACCAATTATTCCATCTTCTCCTTCACCCAACTGGCTCAAACTTTTTTGGATCACTTTTCAATAAATATCTCCAAGAAGGTTTTCACCATTGACCTCTACTCTATATAATAGTTTCATGATGAATCTATTGCTGACTTTATAGATCATTAGAGGAGCCTCATCAATCATCTTTCCTTTTCCCTACCTCAACCTAAAATCATAGAGCTCTCTTCTCAGGCATGTTCCAAGCATATCTCCTCTACACTATGTGTCCAAAGCTTCCAAACCTTTAATGAATATTTTACCAAGGCACATAAGCTAGATAATAGATCCATTGATGAAGGAAAACTAAAACTAAAAAACGAAAACTCTACCTACAAAACTAATGAGGCTTCCTCCTCCAAATCAAATAATCAAATCAATACCAGGACCAAAAGCAAGGGCACTACAAACATGGTTGTCTTAAAACATGATACTCCATAATCTACCAACCAACCAAATTATTTTAGTTCCTTAAAGAAAAACATTAAAAAAATAAAATTAGACCACCTAGAAGAAATTTACTCTATTTAGAGAGTCTTAGGTTTCGATCCTAGAGAAGCTATTGAAAGATTATATCATAAAACTTCCTCCTATCAAACCACATTTGTAATTTGATTCTTCTCATCATACACCTAGTTGGTATAACACGAATGATTTATGCACCTTTCACTAAGTAATAGGGCATGATGTTATTAGGCTCAACACCTTTAAGAGCATTATCCGATCTCTCATTGAGAAGGGTGAGCTTGTGTTGGATAACCCAAATGCACCTTAAAACTATACCCTTCAAGTTACCACCCCTCTTGGTTGATTTTATTCCCTAGATAGTGGACCTAAAATATATACCTATGGGCTTATATTTTAGGTCCACTATTTAGGGAATAAAATCAACCTACAAACCATTCTCTAGGTTAGTGCAAAAATTAGAATTTGTCTCCAACCTTGACATAGATTGAGCCACTTTATTGTAGTAATTAGGGATAACTTATATCATAAAACAAGAACTTTCAACCAAACCTTCATAAAAATAACCTACCACTTACATTATCCAAACCCTTATCTTACCACCCAAACTGATAGCAACTTCTACCAACTTGATAATTCCTAAACCATCCAAAGCTCCTAAACCCCAAGTAACCAAATCACCTTCTCCAAAAAAAAATCCAACCCAACCAAGAACCTTGGTACCATCCATCAATAGAGTCTTAATCACCTATCTGTGAAGGTGGAACTTACCTCATCAAACCTAATAACAAAGTGCCAACCCAAATCAACCAAGGGAGTAGGAATATCAAAATGCCAAAGAGGAAAACTCCTACCTCTTTCTACCTTGTCCTATATCTTAATTCCTCTTACCTCCACTCTAAATATAAATATATTTATCCAAACCAAGACCCAACAACTATTATTGGTCATACCAGCACACTTGCTTTCAAACACACCTATTTTCACCAAACTGTTAATAACCAAAATACCTATCCCAAAACCTTCTACCTCTACTTTCTCAACCAACACCTTACCAAAATAAAAACCACCAACCAAATTCACTACCTTAGATAAACCTTCTATCACCAAACCCACTACAACAAAAACCTCCACTTTACTAACCAAGACCAAAACCCCTAAATCCTCTCTACCTTTAGCAGAACCCTAATCCACCATTTTCCAATAGTTACTGCAAGATTCTTACTTAAACTTTCCCCTTATTAGGCCATTAAATCCTCTTATTTCAAAACCTACTTGGTATAATAACCACCATGTGTGCTCCTATCATAGGACACTAGGACATGACATGGAGAAATACAAATCTCTCCAAACCATTATACACCAAATCAATGATTAGGATGATATATTATTAGATGAACCTCCCACAAGCCCTATACTATTTTGACCAATAATAACACCCTCTACTCAATGTCTACCTACTCCATTCTTGCGTCAAAGTGATGAAGAGCATGACCAATCTCCTACCCTATTTCCTCCCTCTATCCATACCATCTATGTGGTTAAAAGAGTATAATAGAGGGATAAGGGGAAGGCCAAAGTGTCCATACCATAGACATACCCATATTTTACCTCCTAGCAAAACCCTACCTAAACACCTTCACCCAAATCCAAGATATCTATCTTAGGTACCTCCTAATCCAATACCTTTAAGTCCATCAGAAGAATGGTGTTCAAATTGCTTCACAATACCTTGATGAAGATGAGCTTATATGAGTTGATTAGCACTTCACTTCATCATCATCAAGAAATTATAAAGGCATTATAATTGATATAGGCCCAACTTGAAAACCTTCAACCTATGGTAGCCTTTATTAGTGCTATCCAAATTTCCAACCTTGTCACTTTCAAGGATTTATAAATACTTTCTATCAATCTAGATGACCTAGATCCCATTATTTTTATTACTACTTACATCAGCCAAACCTATATTAAATGGGTCATGATTGATGGGGGAGCTAGTATTGACATTATCTCCTCTCATGCCTATAACCAACTTAACCTTCTGAACAATGTCATGTCTGAAACTTTGACCATCTTTTGATCCTTTAATGACACCATGGTCACTACCCTAGGAGTGATTATCCTTTATATATTTGTAACACTTATATTCTCCTCAAAATCTTATATGTACTATAAGGTGAATTCTAATACAATGTTTTATTAGGACAACCTTGGATCTATTCCATGGGAGGCATCCCCTCTACCCTACATCATTTCATTAAATTTGAGCATGAAGGCAAGGTCATCACCATACAAGCTGACCAAAGTCCCTTCTCGACATGAAACATATCCTAAAGAACCAATAATGTCCTCTTACATCCATCTATCATACCATCCTTAACCAAAGACATGACCTCTACCATAAAAAAAGAAGTCACTCCTCCTTCCACCAGTGGGGCATCAACTAGCTCATCCATCTTCTCTAACTAGATCCCCACTTGAGACCCTTTGGAATCAACATTTCAACATTTTTCTCTAGGGGAATATTACCTCCTTGACCTTGACACTTTTCTTACTCTCCAAGAGTATGGAAAATTTAACCACCAATCTAGGTATGCCACTAATCTCAAAGCCATTATTACCTTAGGACCTTAAAATTATCAAACCCTTTTCATTTATGAAGGACTCAACAAACCACTTAGTGCTTATATCACCTCCCCTTCACTTTAGCCATTCACCTTCAGCTTCTCTTACCTAGAAGCCACATTTTACCAAAACATACCTTCATAGGTTTGCTTTGAAAATATTTATTCTTGGATGATATGAACATGACCCACATGATTGATATCTATTGAAATTGAAAATCCTCATGAAAAACATGGCCTCAATTTCATCTTACCCAACAAGAAGCAAACTAAACCACCTATCATCACCATTATTGAAGAAGATAACCCTTCATCACCAACCTCTCTTTTACTTACATGTGAAGATTATGAAATCATCCCACCTATTTTTTTTTATTTATCAATATGATCAACCTGAAACCCCTAAATTATTAAAAGGAGGGGGAAATCATAACCATACCTTTAACCCATCCTAAGATGATAGGAGATGACTCCTCTACCATTAACATTATTTAATGCTAGGATGATTATTCCATTCTCACTTGCCTTGGTGCCACAAATTATTCCATCCATAAATCCCTTCCTCTTGAGACTTCAACCATGTTAAATGAATCAACCATAGATATCAACTTGGGTACTTTGAAAAACCTGAATGTCAAGGAACTTCAATATTTCCTTCTTTCATCTAGGACTGTAGCATAGAATTCATTTGGTATTATAGTGACATGCATGGAATTGACCCCACTATTTCTACCCATAACATAGTCACCCACTATAATGCCAAACACATCAATAAATTTTTTTAATGCATACACCCTTTCATAACCCTTCTTGTTAAAGAAGAAATTTAACATCTTTTATTTGTAAACTTTGTTCAACCCATTAACTATCCCCAAAGGGTCTCAAATGTTTTTCCTATCACTAAAGCCATAGGGGGACTAGGCATTTGTGTGGACTTTCATGACCTTAACCTCAACTTCCCCAAAGATGGTTTTCCTCTACCAAGTATCGACTATCTAGTTGATCTTAAATCATGACATGAGATGTTATCTCTCATAGATGGATTCTTGAGCTATAATCAAATCCTAATTGCCCTAAAAGATAAAAAAAAACTATATTTACCATCTTATGAGGAAATTTCTACTATATATTCATGCCTTTTAGGTTAAATAATGTTGGTGTAACTTTCCAACATGCCACGACTTAAAAATCTTATATAACATTATCCACAATATTATAGAGGACTATGTGGATGACCTTCTCAAAAAATCCAAACTCCAAAAGGATCATTTAATCATTTTAAGAATCATCTTTGAATAGATTATCCATTATCATGTTTGCCTAAACCCTAAGAAGTGCATTTTTAGGGTCTTGTTAGGAAATCTTCTAGGTTATATTATCTCCCTTCAGGGAATAAAAGTTGATCTTAACAATATCAAATCCATCCTTGACATGCTTCCTCTAATCAACCTCAAGTAACTCTATAGTTTGTATGGGAATCTTCAATCCATTCATCACTTTATCTCCCAACTTTTGAACTGATGTCAACCCTTCCACCACCTTATAAAGAAAGATGTCTCTTTTAAGTGGAAGAGTGATTGACAAAAGGCCTTTGATTCACATAAAGAGTACCATTTGTCTCTACCTATCCTTACCTCTCCCAAATATGACCAACCTTTCTACCTTTATATCTTTACCACTGATCACTCCCTAGAGGCAATACTTGCTCATTAGGATGATCAGCACAGAGAGCAATCCATACACTACATTAGTAACATGTTTTTAGAGTACAAGACTTGATATACCCACACTAATAAACTTTGCTTATCTTTAGTCTTCATGTCCACAAAACATTATCACTACATGTTTAACCATAAAACCTATGTCATAACTAATACCAACCCACTCAAGTACATGCACTCCAAGCCATACCAAAACAAATGTATGGAAATGTGGCTCATGATTTTAATATAGTTTGAACTTTAGGTTTTTTAGGAAAAGTCAATTAAAGGTCAATTCATTACCAACCAATTGGTTAAAATACCATTAGCAGACAACCAACATCCTCTTTTTGAGTTCCTTGATGAGTCCATTATGACCCTCTCTTAGGTGAACTTCACTTATCAAGTCACCATGTTATTTGATGGATAAAAATGTCAATGTGGTAGGGGAGCTAGTATTATCCTTATTCCCTTTGATGATGATCCTCTTCTTTTGTTCTTTAAGCTTGATTTTGAATGTACCATTAATATGGTTGAGTACAAAGCCCTAGTCATAGGCCTTCAAACCACATAAGCCTTGGGAGTTAAAATAATTGATATATTTAGTTTATCCCAAATTGTGTTAAATAAAATAAATGACTCTTACCAATGTAAGAATGATGTTTTAAAATTATACAAATAACTAGTTGATGATCTCTTAACATCATTCAAACACAACTACATCTATTCAACCCTATGATATACCACTAATTTTTCCAACACCATGGATTCCCTTACCTTTCAAATCCTATATATACCCTCTAACTCTAAGATGTCTATCATTATCCACAAACTTACCCATCCTTCCTATGTCAAACTAGATTCTCTCACCATCTTCAATGTCAAGGAGACCCAACCTAACCTTTAGTATCAACAAACCTCTGGCTATCTTAACCATGCCATCATTCATTCTATCCTTTCTAAGAATGTTTGAAGAGTGTTTATCTAGAGTACCTCACATTATACCATTAGGGGGGAAATTATTTACAAACATGGTTTTGATGGCCTCCTCTTCCATTGCCTATGCAGTCATGAAGCCTCTCATCCTATCAAGGAAATACATGATGGTATCAATGGGGGACACTTTAGTGGTCTTACCATAATAAAACATATTTTTCACCTCAACTATTACTAGCCTACCCTTAACCAATACTATTATGATTATGTGAAAAAGTATGTTAAGTGTTAATAAAATGCCATTTTGCATCATGCACCTAGCCATAATCTTCATGGTTCCATCAATTTCTATCCCTTTTCACAATGAGGTTTAGACCTTATTGGTCAAAGCAAGCCCCATTCCTTGTAGTGACACCATTTTATCACCACTACAACTGAATATTTTACCAAAATGGTAGAGGTTATTCTTCTAGTTTTATTAGAGAAGATTGTCAATTTTATCAACCATCATATCATCTGCCATTTTGATGTTCCTGCCCTTTATTCTTCTAGTTTTATCCATTTTACTAAAAGAGAAGAATATTTACCATTTATCAACAATGGTAAATATTTTAAAAACATGTAAGTCTAAGTTCTATCTGACACACTCAAGATTAAGTTAAGTTTTTCCTACCCTATCACCCTCAAGCAAATGGATAAGTTGGGGCCTCTAACAAAACTCTTAACATGCTAACTAAAATGGTCAATGCATATGGTTAAAATTAGTATTTCCACATCCCCTTTTACTTATAAGTATACCACACTAGCATTGAAACCCCTACAGTTTCACCCTTTTCTCTTGTATTTGGAGTGGAGGTTGTCTTGCCTCTTGAAGTACAATACCCTCTCTTCACATATCTTTGCAAGATATCATTACTAAGGATGATTATCATCTACACGACTTAGCCCAAATTTAACTAATTGATGAGCATCACTAAGCTTCCCTTACCCATATTCATGTATATCAATATCACATCAAGCATGCCTATAAAAAACACCTTAGAATTTGAGAATTTAACATTAGAGACCTCATCCTAAAAGAAAATCAACATGTCACCAATATGGAGAAAAGTAAGCGAGGTAAGTTTGTTTTCCATTGGCTTGCACCCTATATCATAACCGTAGGTATGGATCATGAGCTTACTAGTTGTAATTTTTAGAAGGCAACCTAGAACTAGAGCCCCTTAATGCTTCAAATCTGTGTCTATTTTTTTTTTAATAAGGATCAAGTCCACCTTTTTTTAACCTTAAACTCATCCATTGAATTAAACCACATTCATCTCCCTATTTTAGGGGTAACTAATTAAAACTAAATCATGTGATTAACCATCATAGTCATATCTTAATCATGAATGATGAGTACCATAGCTCTACCCATGACATGGTTCTCATGGTACTTTCCACCCCTCTTTTAGGATGGATTCTTATGATCATTGTCACCTAATCCTCTTTACACGTATTCAACCTTTTTGTGATTTTAGTTTTTCTTTCATAAAAAATGAAATCTTAATCCTATATAAGCATGTATATGTCAAGGAAAATCAAACAAGAAAAAAGAAAAATCCAAACCAATAGCAATAATGGGTCATGTGTAAGGATTAGCAGACTACTCCCTTAAAGGACAGTTGCATCAACATATTACAAATTTCACAAACATAAGGTAGAATTCTCCCTTGAAGGATAGATATCATAAAGCCTTAAATAAAGCACATAAAATTAGACCACTCCATTGAAGGATGGTTGAGGGATGCATTTGTTAAAATAACAGTAATTTATTGGATGCTTCCCATGTTAATTAACATCCCATATAGAACAACAAAATAAAAGAGCCATTTTCAAAATCATAACAAAAGTAAACTAGTTTTGAAAGTTGTAATTAGCTCTTGCACAACATAATAAGGTGAAAACCATAATCAGTTTTCACATGTAGACTTCCCACTTGGATCAGTCTACACTTTGTATGACATAGACTTATTTATACTGGGTCTTTAAATACCTATAAAAGAGGCATGCTAGTCTCATAAGAAGATTTTATTTTCACCCATCTCCCTTTATATACTATAAGCAAGGGATTTTGAGCCTAATTAATATTATGTGGTCAGGACATATTTTTTAACCACCCAACATAAGCTAATATAATACATTCAAATGGATTATATTCATTAACCCAAATCCAAATTTGGTTTTATTCTAGTCCTTGTCAAAGAAGAAGCATCATGTCCTCTTCTTACCCTATTGTAACTAGTTGATATTTTCATTATGGCATTTGTATCTTGATTATATTATTTGTATTCCCATATAGTGTTGTTAATAAACTTACCTCATGTGTTTTACCTTTAAAAAAATTAACAACAAAGCATATGAACATGTGTCATAAGAAAAATCATAACCATAATCATAACCATAAAAAGCATAATACCACCATAGCATTCATGAGTAATAAAACAACCGACTATTTCTCATTGCATGTCTACATCTAAATAATGAAGCATATACTCAATAAAATTTAGCATTGTATAAGCAAACAAGAAGCATACCCATAAATCAAATCCATCTCATACCTAGATAGGTGAGTCTACATCAGTGTCTAACATCCATAACATAAGCACAATTTATAAGCAATAAAACATCACATCATAAGAATTAAACATCATCATACACCATGAGCATAAGTAATAAATAAATATCATATATATCCCTCATGAGTCAAATAAAAACATAATGTGTAAAAGTAGATAGACATGCCTCTCTCTCAAAATGTACATCTCACCATAATGGCTTGCATTTCAAAATCAAAATGACATACAAAAATATATGATATGTATAAGCTATGTCATGTTTATGCCTTTGTGACACCACTATCTCCTAGTGTACAACTAGGTCTTGGTACCTGTCCACTTGTAACACCTATCTTCCTACCTATAAACACTACCCACTACCCTAATGTTACCACACTCACACTGCCTAAAATGATCACTCTATACTCACCCCAACAAGGCTAATTAGGGCACTAACTCAAAACTATATCCTCATAATATCGTATCTCCTCCAGTGTAGCTGGGTATCATGTCATCAAGATGGTTCTTAGTGGTCCTATTGTGTCCACTTCCACTCCTCTCTACATTAGGGAGTCCCTCTCTTATGTAAACAAGGCTAGTGATGTCCTTTCTTGGTCCATATCACCTATGAAAGTAGCAACCTGACCCTATAGATCATCCACCTAACCCTATAGCACTATGACCTATACCTATGTAGTCGCTAGTGCCACTCTCACCTATCCATCAGGGCTGATGCCCTATGCTTATGACCTTTGGCCCCCTCTCCCAGTTGGATCCACATTTATATCCACCCTACCACCATCACCATCACTAATATATACTACTACATATAATTCTTGGTACCATACTGTGTACCCATGTATTAAGTTGTAATCATCTATCTATGCCCTAGCTAGTAACTCATGATATAATAATGTCACCTTGAGTTGTGGCTTTGGTAATAATATCTTAAATCTTTGTGCTTATATCTAGGAAATACACCTAAAATTCCTTTTACAAGGTTTAACTACCTTCACACCCTATTAAATGGGATGAGCTCTACCTCTCCATCTGTCTAGCTGAGAATCCACATAATAGCTATGTAAGGACAAAGTCTATCTCTTATAGCCAGGCCATATTAGAAACTAGACATAGGGCCTCTAGATAATGTTAATAATAAATAGTGTACCCCTAAATGAATCAATGTCATGATATCCTCCCTATACACTTGACATGGTGAAGTTACCTCTCCATCATATGAACCTAATTGGGAACTCAATCTATGTCTATCTTGCCCACCATAATCCTAATGGTCTTAGCACCCAAATTTGTTCATAAGCCTAATAATGTAGAACTAGGTTGACACTGACACAATACTTCCTATGGGCCTTGAACCCCCATAACTCCCTATATATTTGTATCAAGAGAATAGGTACTCGGCTAAACATAATATGTCCTAGTAGTAACTTAGCTAGTTTCCCTAGTATCAAATATGAGAACTTCTCACTACTTGAATTAGGAAGATAAACATAGGAGATGGACATCATAAGCATCATCATGAGTCTCCTCTCACTTGGATACCTCTGGTAAAACATGACGTGGCTAAACCCACCAGCATGCCATCAAACCCAATCACTATCATCTCTATATATAAGCTTAATGTTGTCCTCCTAGTCCTCTCACTCTATGTGATAGATTATCACCCTAGAGTAAGATCCATGTGATCTTATGTACATCCTCAACTAGATCATCATCTCACCAATCAACATTAAGAAAGTGTTTGTAGCTAGATCCCATCTTTTGATGAGATATACGATCATAGCTCCATCTCAAAGCACATGGTGATAATGCTTCATTGCCCCCAACTCAACCTCCTCCATGTGGACCTAGTTAGTTGGGGTCATCTCTTGGTGGATCTCTATGAAGATAAGAGGCACCTAATCATGCATCTATAACTATTTCCTCACCTAAAATAATTTATTTAGACACATAGCTTAGTCACCTATGCCATTATTTCCTACCAACACCTTACCATTTAACATTACATAATGACCTATTTCTCTACCCATCCTACCCATCTACCCAATACCCACCAAATTTACCCTCTAAACCTACAAGGTCAACCTATACCTAGTAAACCATCCAGTTTTCCTTAACTTTTTTAAACACTTATCAAAAACCTTTTTTTACTAAGTGACCATTAATGGTCATGGTGATTGTCAATGGTCATGGTGACTATCGATGGTTAGGAAACCATTTTTTCTTAGGATGTCAACTGTCGATGATTGAGCCTAACTATTGATGGTCATTTTGGGTGTTACACAAGTAGAACACCTAAAGCCTACCCTACCCTAAAGTAACTAAATAACAACCAAAACTTCCTACCTTACTACTCTAAGGTACCTACCCACCTAATTCACCTACCCATTAGTCAATTTGCCCAATCACTTAAAAATTTACCTAAATTCCCCAAAAAACCTAACAAGGGAATGAACATTCAATACTACCCTCAAACCCTAATATAATTACAAAAACACAAGTTAACCTATCAAATTAAGGGCATATCTTACCTCATTCCATGACTACCATCATAGAATCATCCATAGACCTACCCATCCACATTTACATCTATGTGTTCCCTACATCCTTATTGGTCCCCTAGGTCCCCTCAGTCTAACTCAACAAACTCTCACCCACTTACAAGTAAAAACCATCAACACTTACTTTCACTACAACATGACAAGTAACTAGAGCTCTGAAGTCAAACCATTATAATGAGCTAAAAATAATTCTATTTTCAATTTTGACCATCAAGATTTTAGGGTTTTCCATCATGACCATCGACAATCAAGGTAACTATCAATGGTTTCCCTTGAGTGCCCTAACCATTAATAGTCAATATGCTTACCTTTTTGCTTCCACATCTATAAAGCCCTTTTTTAGTAGTAATAAATCATTGACCCACCTATGCAGACCACCTTCTCCACCCACCTTGACCACCTCATCACCTCACCATTGGTCCATTTCAACACAACTAACATGTGTTTTGTAATTACTTTTACCTAGTCCTTTGATCATAATAACAACATTGACATGTTGACTACCTTTTGAGAATATACCAACTCATGCTTACTAGACACACTTGTGTCTTTTTGAGATCACTTCCTAACTTGGATACCCATGACACTTGATCATTTTGTGTTTTCACCAAGAGCACTTCCTACCTTAGATATCCACCAAAACATAGACATCACTTAGGAGACTTGTGAGTGTTCCCAACTACCGTGCCTAAATATGGTCATGTTGTCCACTAGTCACATATCCTTCTAGCACTAGACTTTATTTTTACTAGCTATGGCAACCTAGTGTTTGCATGATCTTGGTTATCCTACCCTTTGTCACACTTTGCATTCTTATTTGTGCTTTAGTTCCCAACCTATCACTCACCTTCATGACATCTATGTTCATTGTCACCTTTAACCACCTTATCAAACCTGCACTTGATTCTATTTTACCTCATAGCCTTCTAGTTTGAGGGGGAACAACTCCTCCCATACTTGGGGCAACCAAACCTAAGAAAGTTACTTATAGATGAAGAAATGGTTAGAATAGTAAGATTCATAGTAATCTCTCAAGGCACCATTTCCAATTTTCACCTATTATCCACTACTTACCCACCTTTTTAGTTTTTTTAACTAAGCAACATACAAACCTACCACCCTTTATAGGTTTTAAATAAGCTAGCATAACTAGGTGGCCTCCCTTTACATGTTTTGAATCAACCTAGACCCTCTTATCTTATTAAGTCTTCTTTAATACAAAATTTTAGACAAAAAATTTCAAATTTTATTTTATGTGTAGTACTTAACTTGATGGTGGTGGCATTGATGTAGATGAAGGTTGATCATAAGAGTCCTTCAATTGGGAATATTCATCCTTGCATTTTGTGATTATTTTTTAGAGCTTTAACATAGGCCTATAGGTAGGTATATTAACAATCTACAAAACTAAGCTGGTAAAAAAAGTTAGTTTTATTTTGTATGCATTCCAATCTAGCATCACTTCTTGTATTAGATTAATAGGGTGCACAATGGAGTGTGGTAGCTAATGATCTACTTGAGGTCTACATCATCAATTATCCTCAAGGTGGTATTGGTGTTTACAACCCTTGTTTAAATCTCTCCACTCAGTTTTTCTATTTTATCTACATGTCTTTAATCTTGGAGGTTGGGAAAGGAAGTATATAATAGTTAGATCTACTAATTCATAAGGTTGTCACACATATTATCCCTAATATTCAATTATTCCTAAAGTGATTGTCTTTATCCTCCCTAGATGAAGTATGACTTGCCATGGTTTCTTTGGTTATGTTATCCTTTACAAAGTCCACGTTGGAACTTGCTAATATGGTATCTAATTATTGATTCCAATCTAATAATCTATGTGTAACTTGTTAAGATTAAATTATAATGGAATTGATCATTCCTTGGTATTTCTCTAATATATTGATGAGTGTGGAATCCTTCTCCTTAACATCTTTACCTAATGTTCCCATTGTGTAAAGTTTCTAAGTTGCATACTAGTATTTTATTAAGTTACAGACAAGTGTCTTAAGTTTATACTAGTTAGACATTACTTGGTCCTTGATTGCTTGAGTGACTAACTCAAGAAAAGTATCCTAGATTAGCTTTGAAACTTTATACATTCAAAACTTCAACTAAATGTTATTCACCTTAGATTGATCAACCCCTAGTATATAGAAGTGACCTTTTATGTAATGGAATCTTAGAATGTCATAACACCCTCTAACAACTTATTTAATGGTAACCTCAAAACATTTATTGATGCTTTCTACTTAAATGGGAATGTTTCCAATGTTCCCATAATAGCTAAATGATCAAGTTGTGGTATAGTTTCAAGTGGAAGTGAGAAGGTGGTGCATTAAATACACATAGTTGGAATATCCCATAGCCAAACTCCTCCTAAAGGCAAGACAGTTGTTGCTCAATTGTTCTATTTATGGATGTATCTTCTTCTTACACTAGCTACTCTAAACTACCTAGTTGTTTTTATTATTTAGGCATTTTTTGTTATGCCATAACATCTTTTATAGTCTTTAGTTAGTACATAGCATCTTCATCTTGTTTTCTCTTGGCTTTATCTATATCTTTCTTGTTGAGATCCTCTTTCATATATTTCTTATTTTCTTATTCATCCTCCTACTACTTATGTACACACTCTTATTTTTATATTCTTGAAATGATATAGCCTTATCTTGTTTGGCCTTAGCCTGTACCTCTACCTATAAATCATCCTACACCTTGGCCAAATGCACTTAATATTATTATGTTTGAGCCTATTGTTTATGTAGGGTTTCATCTTCTTTTTCTTGTTTCTTCTCCCTCATAGATTAATTGGTTTGTTGTTGTGAGAGAGTGTCATCTTACAGTTCCTTCTTTACATGTGCCTCTATATCTTATCACTACTTATATTCATATACCTTTGCATTGGTAGTGAATTCCACCTCTTTATTTCTCTACTCTTCACCCCTCTTTTCTAGTGAACCTCCCACACCTACTTTACTATGGTGATATATTCTTGTGCCTTCATTGCATCCTTAATAGCCTATTATTAGTCAACTTCTATGTCATGGACCTTTTTTGGCCTCAAGTTCCTTAGATTGATGATGTGATTTCTTCGCTTACTATTGTTAGGCCTACTCTTTCTAACACTTCTTTTCTTCTTGTCAGACTCATCATTCTATGGTGTGAGTTGCTTCCTCCCATAAAGCCTTTTTATCTTCAATGGTAGGCTGATCTAGTATTAGCTCTTTAGTATTTGAGGCTTATTTTGAGGGTGGTGAATCACTTAGTTGGACAATAGGCCTAGACACAAAGTTTTTCTTTCATCCCAAAGTAACTATCTTGCATTTGGGTGGTGGTGAATTTGAGGAAGGAGAAAGTTATAGTTCTTATGTATTAGTTTCCCTAAAAAATGTACATTATTCAAGGGTAGGATAAACCCTAAACTCTTATTAGGTTATTGGTATATGAACCAGAGGGTCCTTTGGGATTTTACGTAGTAATAAAAATATTTCAATAGCTACAAAAGTGGTAGAAGGTCACTACTCAAAGAGTTTAATTGTTCTCTACGTTTACTCAACCTCTTTGCACACAATGTTGATAATAATAGATGGAGGGCATGATGGTAGTTATACCCAAAGACTTAGATGGACCTTCTCATGCACTTAAAATATGCACATTACCTTCTAGAATAAGAAATCCTCCTCTTCATAAAATTTTCCCACCATATATACAACCATCACCTGGTAGATATCCTACTCATTCATTTCCATCTAAAGTCGATCAAAAGAGATTATGATTTGGGGCACCTTGGGGTCATCCAACCAAGTTGATATATTCCTCATCTTGCACTTCAGTGGCTATGATGGTGTATTTTTTAATGTATATCTTATTCTTTCTTTTTTACTACTATGAGGTTGTTATTTTGAGTTGTGGTTGTGCTAAAATAATTATTTCACTAGGTTTTATGGCTTGGAGAGGTGTGGCACACCTAGATACATATGATTTTTGCTTAACAACCTCAGCCTACACCATGGCCATGGTAAAAAAATATGGAAAGGGTCAAAATGGTGACCTATGTAGCTCATGAATGTGAATGAAGATGCCTTTTGAAAGCAACATGATAATACCATGTTGTCCCAGATACTGCATGACATCTATAAGCACTTGTGGATGTGTAGAAATGATCTCCAAACACTCCTCCCACCATGTTTTAAAATTTCCCTCATGATCTAGGGCACCATGTTCAAGTGTCTATATCAAATTATAAAATTATTACTAGCTAGTAGTCAGTGTTAGGGTGTACCTCTCCTTCAAGAGATTTCTATTGAGTGAAACATAAAAAATATCAAGAACTCATACTAGAAGGTGTGTCTAGAATTTGTGAGGAATTTGTTGATGTTTGTAAGTAGATATTTTTAAAAATAATTAGGATAATTAAAATACTCATTATTTTGTATCATGTGATGTGTAATGTCAAACACTCTTTTGGGGATTTACTTTACCTATTTGGTGGTCTACCAAAATTGACATGTGATGCACTCAACCAAGATACACACTATTTCATCTTGTATTTATTTAACTATGATTAATCTGGACCCCCATGCATATATGTCTCTAAATTTTTGAAGGATAGGAGGTTTTCAAGACTTTTTTTGAATAATATAATCACCCCATGTAGACATTACCAAAGCTTTGGTCATTTCTTTGGTGTTGATGATGATGGTGGTATCAGGGATAATGTAAATGTATCCCTCATTATAGTGCCTATGTAGAATTTTAAAAATATACCCCAAATCATTAAAGGTATGAATCCAAAGTAAGCACTTGACATCAATGTTTTAAAACTGGTGCGGGGCTACAAGAGCAAGTGGTTGTGTAACATCTACTAGATTTGGTCAGAAGAGCTTTTTGTTCTACCACTCAAATATAGTCAAAAGGCTCTAGATCAATATTTTATCTACCAAAGTGCAAGATTGATTCCCATTACTAATTTTTGATCATCTATTAATTTTTTGATGAGTTGAAAATGATCCATGTTAGTAGAATACTATAAATAAGAAACTTGTTGCTTTCTATGCTATTTCAATTGGCTTAAATTTGGGACTTCATGAAAAATGTTTGAAAGAATGAAATGAAGACTTGGTTCATAGTTTTAAGCCTTTATAAATTTTATGCCTATTAGTTTCTATATAAATGTCATACTGAGCTATCCCTAAAATATCAATATAAATGTTGATGTGGAAAACCTTATCTGATCTAGCAATAAAGGCATGTAGTTATTAGTGCATGCATCAAGATACATCATTATATTCTTGGTTGTCCATATTGGAGTACATATTGATGATTTTGATTAGATAATAATTTGGTGAATATTAAATCAATCAAACCTTGGCTCTAGCATCCACTACTTGGGGATAACCATTATATGGTTGAGATCTTGGCTGATGTGACTTGTCCATGTATTTCCTAAACTTAATTGCTTTCTTCTACTTATGTTAACATCAATAATGAAACAAATAATTTATTTTATTTACCTTATAGTTAATATCATGGTTCTAAAATTTGGTGAAAAGTTCATGTACAAACACACACACACACACACACACACACACACACACACACACACACACACACACACACACACACACACAAAAAAAAAAAAAAAAAAAAAAACACAAAAGAAAAAATACAAAAAGGAAAATCCTAATCTACTCAATGATGATTAGTACCCATTCATCTGGTAAAAAGAGATCAATTAAGAATATTAGTAGTAGGCCTTAAACATACAACCCTTTACCTAACCTGGCTAAATGTTTCCCTATATATATCTCAAAATAATGGTTCTTTTATATGATATTTCATGTAAAACATAATGCCCTTTCCTCTTTATCTATAATTTAGCTAGAAATGCTCTAAAGTGATTATCATATAACAAAATGGGTTGATCTATGTGAAATTCCTTATGTTTTAGGTTCCTATTGTGTCATGTATTTTTTCTCTGCTTATGAACTTCCTATGTCTAGGATGCTCTACATCGATACTCATCCATCCTATTCAATTCAAGAAGCCTATTTGTGAGAGAATCATGATCCCTTACTCTCATAACCATTTCAATGTGCAGACTGGATACCATGTATTCCATAGGAATTACTACTTCAAGCCCATATACCAATTAAAATAGGGTAAAAAATGTAGCCCTCTTAAAGTGTATTTTATATACCCAAAGAAATTTAGGAATGTGATCTTCCCAATCATTCCTCTTGACATCACATATCTTTATCAATGTCTTGCCAAAAACTTTATTAGAAGGCTCAACTTGTCCATTATCTTATGGATGGTACATAGTACTTCTATGATGGGAAATCATAAATTATTAAATAAGAGCTTTAATAGTATTTTTCAAGAAGTGTGTCCCTTGATTACTAACAAGATTAATGGGGTATCCACACCTTATGATAATATTCTTGTAAAGGAACTTTGCTACATAGTTCACTCCATAGTTGGGTGCCACAATAGCTTCAACCCATTTGGTAAACTAATAAGTCATAATGATAATATATTGATCTTTGCTACATTATTTAAGGGATTAATAAGTATTACAAAATTAATACCCCACTATTCAAAAGGTTATTCTGATAACAAAGGTTACAAGGGAATTTCATCTTTTTGATATATCCTTCCCATTTATTAACATATGTCATAATGATATGCCACTTTATGTGCATCCTAAAAATGATTCAGCTACCATAATCCACCTTGTAATAATTTTTCCATAATAGGCTCTTTGGAAAAATGACCTCCTTATATTCCTTGATATGCATCCTATAAGAGATATGAGCATTCATGTTTCAGAACTACCCTACAAAGTACTTCATTCTTCCCTAAATGATACAAAAGACCATTTATAATAATATATGGTAAGGTTCTGGTGACAAACTACTTCTTGTCACTTTCTTGGTAGTGCATAGGGAATAAACCTTGTTCCATTAAATTAACAATTATTTTAAAGTTCTTAGATATCATAGAAAATCAAATTAGATAGGCATCAGTAAAATCTTCATATACTTATTCTACCTCTTTCCCATTCGTGATGCGAATGAGATGATTTGACTCAACATTTTATTTACATAGCTTTATGTTGATATAAAATTTAAATTCTTGAAAGAGCATCAACTATATTTAAATTCATCCTCTGAGCATAGGCATATTAACTAGGTAGCATAGAGTTTTATTATCTTTGAAAACTTCAAATGGTTTTACAAGAAGATAATGTTGGAATTTAGATAATGTAAACACTATAACTATTGTTTCCATTTCAATTATCATGTAATTATTTTCTATGTCAGATAAATTTCAACTTAAAAAATGTATGGGGTGGTCCATTCTACCCTCTCTTAGATGTGCAAGCACAACATTGACTATGATAACAAAAGATCAACATGAACTTGAAAGGTCTTTCTGCAATATGAAAAGATGCGAATATGTACATTGACCAAGCATTGCTTCAATTCAATAAAAGCTTCTTGACACTTATAAGTCTAGATAAACTTCATACCTTTATGAATAAAATAATCCAATGGTGATGAAATGGTTGTGTATCCCTTGATGAACTTGTGATAGTAAATTATATGGCCAAGAAAAGGTCACACTTCCATTGAGATGACTAGTGAGGACACACTATGAATGACTACAATTTTAGCCTGGTCTACCAAATTTCCTTCATTTAATACCACATGACCTAGTAGTACACCAAAAGGTGTAAACAATAAAAACTTTTTAAAATTTATGGTAATGCATAGAGATTGAAAATGTTCTAGCATGAGGCACAACTTGGACAAGTGCTCCTTATATAAAGAGAATACTACCTAATCAGCAAGATATACCTCTATGAAATCATGAATGAGATCCTTAAAATAAATTACCACTACTCGATAAAAATTATAGGTGCATTCTTGAGGATAAAACGTATTACCTTGTATGCAAAGAAACCCCATTCCATGGTAAATTTTTTTTTTAGTTTTGTCTTCTTCTGTGATGGGTTTTTTATGATAGCCACTGAACCCATCTATGAAGGATTAAAATTCATGACCTATGATAGATTACAAAAATTTATATATGAAGGGAATCAAAAATGGATCATTCACACATGCATCATTCAAAATTTTATATTCACCACATACTTTCATCTCCCCTATTTTATTGGTATACACTACCATGGGACTAACCCAACCTACCTTCTCTACAAAATATATTATACCTACTTCCTACATTCTATCCAATTCATCTTTCACTTTCAACTTCATGTTTGTATTCAACTTATATGGATTTTTCTTAATGGTTCATGCACACTCCTTGAGTTTGTTATGTATTTTACCTAGGGAAGGATCTACTCCTTTTAATTATAAAATTTTTGTGGGGAACACATCTTGATAATCCCATAGTAGTTGCATAACCTCTAAAACTTTATATTCAATCCAATTGTCACTCATATGTGCCAATTAAGGAATATCCTCACTTATGATTTTTTCCACATTATTTTTAATAGATTGGTGATAAATCTTATGCTTTTACTCAACAATAGATTCTTGTAGCATTATTTTCCTTTCCTATTCTAGAATTTGTATTTACATAGCTTTTCTTCTTCACTAGGTTTTGTGACTAGATCCTTTAATGGATTTATTAACATTTTGGCCTCAAAAGAAAAAATGTAACCCCTATCATTAAAATCTCTTGATGGTATTTGTTTTATCTTGGTTTTGATGCCTCATAATACCCTTGTTTAAGAAAAAATTACTAACACAAGATAAAGAAACTAGACCATCATTTAGACATCTTATAGGGATAATTTAGCGAAAGGTAACATGCACGGGGATGTCAAGTTAAAACATCAGTAAGTAACTAATTGGATTTAAATGATCATCAAGTTGAATGAGGATCCAAAAAGTGTTGAGATATTAGGAATTTGGGTAGAAGATCTATGGCATGTGCAAGGTCAAAGAGTCAAAACATGCCTGGAACAAGATCAATGATTAACATTCAATTAGATCAAAGATCAAAAAAGATGTGGATGAAGATCAAGTTAGTGGTTCTAAGTAGATCAATGAAGTGTATTAAATTTTATAAAGTATATATGATGGTGAGTGGTGGGTCAAAATGTTAGTGACTTCTAAGAGTAAATGCATGGCTGACAAGTGTCTTAAGCATGTTAAACTAATAAAATATCTATGGCTTGTATTTAGTCATAAAAAAAAGTTTAATGGTGCACATGAAGTGAAGAAGTCAAAGATATATATGAAATTCAAAGTCACCACATGGCGTAAGTACATTAAATTATAGAGCTAATAATAGGATCCCATAAAATAAATGAGGAGCTAACAATTATCATAATATGGAAAGTTGACCATACATCAATGGTTGATAATAAAGGTCAAAGCTAGAAGACTCTCAAGGAGATCAATGAAGTAGATTTGATCAAATATCCAAATGGCACAAAATAGAAACACGTGTCCAAAATTGATAGTGTAGTGTGGTCAAAATCCTACCATAAAACATAGAGTGCATTATTTAATGGACTCAGATCAGTTTAGTGTATCTAAAGAGCATTAATATAATGAGGAGATCAAAGAGATTCAAGTAGACATCCATGATTTCTCATAGTGGAAATTTTAGCCTCCATGATCCTTTCTCTACTCTTTCATGTCAACAAAGTCACAGTGAAGGGCATTAATGCAAGGAAGGGATCGATGATGTTTTAAATGGCTATTATGATTTCTTCTAGTGTTAATCTCAGTGTTGATCATTATGACCCATTTTACACTCTCCCATGGTTTCCCCTATCTCTCTCATCCCTTTCTACTATATATTTAGGATTCTAATCCTTAGAAAAGGATCCCTGAATGACGGTATGAGTATACTCTACTAGAAATAATAATTTTACATCTCTTTGGATTGAATAACATACCTTACATCTCTTTTATGGTGATATTCTAGTGTATCCATACTTGTTAACATGAAACTTTGATAGTTTTAATTCCATTATAAGTCCTTGTTAGCATAGATGTTGAGAAAGTCTCTTGTGCAGGTCATGTGGAGTGTATAAGAATAGATAATGGAGTCTTGAAGTGTGTCATGATTAGTGAGTGTCTTCTAAAAAAACTATTTGTCATATCCTTTATGTTCTATTCATCTATCACAAACTTCATATTAAATACTCACGCATAAGACTCATGAAGATGACTATTTGGTAGTGTTTAGTTCATTAGTATGTGAAATTTCAAGCTTATGAGTAGATAGCTAAATTTAGGATACATCACCACATGTCAGTATAGTTTTAATTAATGCAACTCCTCTCTTTTCATCTTAGCCTATTCAAGTATTAGGTGAGCACTATAAAGAAAAATTTGAGTAGTTAGCCTCATTAAAAACCCTAGATGTCTGACCCAAGATTAAGTAACCCATAGCCTAGGGTCATTCCCATATTGGACTAGGTTTGAGTAGAAAACTGGAACAATCCTTTATTTAGTTAGGGTGTAATCTAAGTCTTCAATAGTTTTAGCATGCCCAATGGAACTTACTTCAAGTGCCTTAAAGCATTAGTTTACAACATGGAAGGATAAATTATAGTGATATTAGAGATATTTCAAGTACTATATTGATATATTTGTAATAAAAATGTTACATCAGTCACAACAAATCTTTATTATAGAGGTTATATGGTTTATAATTCATTATTTCCTTCACCTTCATGTGCCTAATGGGGAGTTATTTAGGTTTATGAGGTAGGATTATGTTATTTATATCCATATTAATAGATATTTGACCATTTAAAACTCAATTAGGATCCATACCCATACTATCCTACCCCATATCAGCCATAATTTCACTCATCCTAGTCCTATGATGAGTCACCTTATTACCAAGATCATCAAACATACTATGAGTCTCATATACCCCCTATACAACTTGATTACCATTTTGTTCATTCATGGTAACAACATGACATTCATAAACAACATACTCATGCCCCAAGCCATTCCATTTCTAGCCTTAAATAAACCCTATTAGACCAAAAATAGAATATGAGAAACATTAATACATTAAAGTGGTATGGACATGAAATTCCAAAACATGTCATTGGGAGGGTTAAGACTTTAGTGCAATAGGAAAAATAAATTTAGATGTCCTTTATTAAGGGAAGTTATCCTATAAATAATAGTGTCATGCTTGACATAAATAAACTCATCTCCAAGATTGAGGAGAAGTTGTTAACCCATGAAAAACATCAAACACCTCATTAGCCATCTTACCTTCCTTCATTCATTTCATGTCAACCTCATATTGAGCTTCCCATCACCACTAAAAATTCCTCACCAAATTAATTTAAAGGTCATCATAGTTCCCATAGCTCCTTTCAACATTCCACTCATGGAAATCTATCCAAGGAAGAGTCTAGGATGAAAGACAAGTTTGTGTTGAAAGAACTAGCCATCGTGAGCAATTAAGGTCTAATTTTTAAGCCTCCCTTGCTATTAAATTTGAAGTTTTAGATAAACATTTGTATTATACATTGGTAGCTATAAAGGAAACATAACCTCAACTACACATACCTCCTTTCATTCCTTAATCCATAATGCACACTATGCATGAAAATAATGAGCCCAAATCTCCATCTTGAAATCAAGTCATGTAGTCAAGTAAACCCAAAGCTACTCAATCCCCACCTCTCCCTCCTCAAAAATCTAAGTCTTTTCCTTTAGGGAGATCCATACAAAGTGATATTAATAATAAGGAGGAATTAGTGATTATTTAAGATAAGAAATTAGATGAAAGTAATGAGGTATATATTTCATCTCTCTGGGAATCACTCTAAGGATCTTCTATTCCACTTATGTGGAGAGAACTCATTCTTGAAGAGGTAAACACTCAAATTCAAATTGAAATTGTAGTTGATGATGATTATTTGGATGTTCTTGAGGAGTAAATTGTTCTTAGGACACCTCTTTATAGGAACAAACATGATTCATTCTTCCATAGTATTGAAAAAGATGAGTTGAAAGAACAAGTACAACTAGAAGATGAGAGCCATGAAGAAGAAATTTTAGATGTGTCATAGAAGGTCATTTTTGAAAAACTTATTGATCACATACCTATTGTCCCACATCAATATGCTTCCAAATAAAATGAAAAATTGACCATTGATGAGTGTTACCCACCCAAAGAAGATAAACATCAAGGTAATGATGAGGATTTTTGGCAGCAATATATGGATATTTGCAAATAATATCAAGCTATTCAAGGTCTTACACTTCCTATTGAAAATCTTAAATACCAATCAACTATTGAATTTGGCTCATAAGAAGAGGAAGTGCATGAATATGAAAGGGATAGACCAGTGTTTACTAATCTAATATCTTAGATCATTTTTCTTGAGAAAAAATCAAATGAAGATTTTTTATCATCTAGCATTATTAGAGAAATATAAAAGGTCATTCATGAAGACCTTGACAAGTCACTTGTTCATAAGGATCATAATGAAGGCACAATGGAAGATAAATTAGATCGTTGGAAGCTAATGAATGAAGAAGAATAGGTAGCATTATTATAAAATAAAATGACTTGGGAGTTGGATGATTGGGTCTTGGGTTTGTACCCTCAATCTATGCAATTTAAAATGAAAGTTGGGATTCTAGTTGTATCATCAAGGAGACATGATAATCCAATTACACTTTTATATATAAGAGAGATATCAAGAGATGAAAATCATATTTTAGGGTACCATAATGATCACAAAGTATTCCCATTTGACCCTATGTGAATTATGTCAAAATTAGGTTAGTTTTGTAGTACTTAGTTGTCTTGTCAAATAAGTTCTTTGCATAAGTTTTTAGGTTGTGCCTTATTATTTTTGTTTTTTCCTTTATTTGTCCTTAGTTGGTAGGCAAGTTATTGAGTGTTAGGTTATTGATATTTTATGTCTATGTTTGTCTTATTTCTATTTCAATTATCTAAGGTGTCAAGAGTGAAATTTAGTCTAGAGAGTCATCATTTTTTGTTTTTTTGTTTAGTCACCTTATCATGAAAGTGTTTGGGTTCCAAGAATAGTAGATTGGTCAAGCCATTAGTCACCAAAAATGTTAAAATTTTGGCCTCACGAGCCAAAATTCCAACCCCTATCATTCAAATCTATTGATGGTCTTTGTTTTGTCTTGATTTTAATGCCTTATAGTGCCCTTGTTTCAAAAAAAATGACTAATGTAATATAAAAAATCTAACCATCATTCAGACATCTTACAAGGATAGTTTAGCATAAGTTAACGTGTATAGGGATGTCGAGTTTAAACATCGACAAATAATAATTTGGATTCAAATAATCCTAACATTGAAAAAATATCTAATAAGTGTTGAGATCTCAAGGGCTCAAGTAAGATATTTATGGCACACACAGGGTCAAAGAGTCAAAAAGTGCATGGAAAAAGATCAATGGTCGATGTTTGATCAGATCAAAGATCCAGTGGTGTGAAAATGAAGATTGAGTCAGTTGGTCTAGGTAGATCAATAGATCTGATGGTGAGTGGTGGGTCAAAAGGTTAATAGATCTTAAGAGCAATTGAGTGGGCAAAAAGTGTCTTAAGCATGTTAAATTTGTAGAAGATCTATGGCTTATTTTCAATCATGTAGATAAGATCAATGATGCATGTGAAGTCAAGAAGTCAAAGAGATATATCAAATGAAAGGCCACTAGGTGTCATAAGTATGTTAAATCATGAAGTTGACATCAAGATCCCATGAAACAAATAGGGAGTTGATAATTGTGATAATATATAAATCTAACCATAAATCAATGGTTAATAATAAAGTTCAAAGTCAAGAATCTCCTAAGGAGATTAATGAATTAAATTTGATCAAATATCAAAATGGCATGAGATAGTGACATGAGTCCAAAATTGATAGTGTAGTGTGTTTGAGCTCCTAGCATGAAACACAGAGTGCATTCTTTGATGCACTCATATCATTTAAGGTTATTTAAAGAGCATTAATATAATGAGGATCTTGAGGAGATTGAGGTGACCATCCATGATTGCTTACATTGGAAATTTTGGGATCCATGATCCTTTCTCCACTTTTCCACATCAACAAAGTCATAGTGAAGGGCATTAATGTAAGGAAGGGCTTGATGAATTTTTAAATGGCTATTTTGAATAATTTTGGTGTTAATCTTAGATTTGATAATTATGAACCCTTCTCCACTCTCCCATAGTTTCCCCCCATCTCTCTCATTTATTTCTACTATATATTCAGGCTTTTAAGTCTTAGAAAAGGATCCCTTAAGGCAAGTATGAGTATAATCTACCAAAAATTATACTTTTTTTATCTCTTTGGATTAAATAACATACCTTGTAGATCTTTCATGATGACATTCTATTTTATCCACACTTGTTGACATGAAAATGTGATATTTTTTTTCCATTGTAAGTCATTGTTAGCCTAGATGTTAAGAAAGTGTCTTGTGCAGGTCATGTGGAGTGTAGAAGAATAAATAATGGAGTATTGAAGTGTGTCATGGATAATGAATGTCTTATAACATACCTACTTTTCATATCCTTGGTATTCCATTCATTTATCACAACCTCCATATAAAATACTCATGCATAGAACTCATGAAGATGACTATTTGGTAGTGTTTAGTTCATTAGTATGTAAAAGTTCAAGCTTATGAGTGGATAATTAAATTCATGGTACATCACCACATGTTAGTGTAGGTTTAATTCATTAAACTCCTCTATTTTAATCCAAACCTATTTAGGTCTTAGATGAGCACTATAATGAATAATCTAATAAACTAGCCTCATTAAACACCCTAAAGGTCCAACCCAAGATTAGGTGACCCACAACCTAAGGTCATTCCCATGTTGTACTAGGTTTGAGTAAAGAATATAAATAATATTTTTATAAACTAGGGTGAAATCTAACTCTCCAATAGGTTTTAATGGCCATTCATGTTTAAATAAATTAGTTAGATTGATATCACCATTAGTATCTAAATTTTTAGTTTCCTCATCTTCATTTTGTTTTTGGTGGCATAACTATATAAGAGATTGTTCTTCCATGTTAGTAGCTTTATATCATTTTAGTGTTGTATTTTAATCATGATCTGTATTCATTTGCATACTAGACTCCATCATGGTGCTTAAATCCTCTATACACCCATGATAAAGTAAATTTTTGATTTTGAGCAGAGCATTATAAACCGTAGGATTCTCATCTTCAAACACAAAAGTCTATAGGAAGTATCTCTACACCTACACCCAATGATTTATCTCCCTCCTAAATTCTTGATGTTTTTATCAAGCTAATGTTAAAGGGGAAAATGTGTAATGAAATATATGAACCCAGTACTTAGGTGTCATACATTCTTTAGTCCAAACCTCAACGTATTTGTGGCTATAGATTTTAAGGCACTCACCTTCCTGAAAGTAAGGTCAATTATTTTTTATTACCTATGCTAGTTGAAATTTACTAATCATAATTTCACACACATCATCCTAATCAAGCTGATCATCTCTATGAATTATCAACCATGTCATTATACCTCCCTTCATAGTTTTATTCAATTCATTAACCTATTGACTAATAGTAGGCACATGAACTTGTAGGTGAATAATGAATTGATTGATAACCTTTATCACATATTATGAATGCTGTTATTTTTCTATGTCAAAGAACACTATAATAGGTTGGAATTAAAGATCACCCCAAGCCTACTTGTTTATATTCATGTCTAAGTCTCTATTTATAGATGATTATATTTCCCAAGGCAAGGTGCATTATCTAGTTGGATCTATATAATCCTTCATATGATAATATTCTTGATAAAGAAAATCAATTTCTAAATGAGTAGGCAATTTAGTAAATATGGATGTAAATTTTTTTATGACAATTGTGGTGTCAATGGCTAATTAATTACTATTTTAGGCTTCTATTATTTAGACATCTTCGATTGTTGTGTGAGTAAAGACTACACCTAAATTTTATTATGCTCATATAATAAATTTCACTCAACCACACATAGATCTTTCATATTCTAATTAGATTTTACCATCATCCAGTTAGCTTATTGTGAAACATAAGGAGATTTTGGCTCAACCAAAATTATGTAGGGTTTGTGTGTCTTGTGTAAAGGAATGACTGAATTTTATTTTTTTGATGTACCTCTAATTATTTTTTGATAGTATTGATAGTCATCTAACCATCATATGCCCATTTCTTTCCAATCAGCATAAGATAATGAGTTGTTTTCTTCATATTAGTGACTTCAAAGTCACCTTAAACGCTTATTTATACAACTTTAATCTCAACATCTTCTAACCAGTTAATGGGTTCAACTATTCCATAGTCTATTAAAATCATAGTCATTGTGATATAACTAAGAGCTCATCATCTAGTTGACTCCCATGTAGACCTAGGGATCATGTTAACTATGTTGTTGAAATCAAAAATAGCATTGAAATTTCATATCCTACAATATCAATGTTAATTACTACATCTACATCCCATGATTTATTTAGTTTTACATACCAATTTTTTTATATCCTCTATTTCCCTTGCTATGCATACTCCATTAAATTTTTTAGCAAGTTTATAATGTTCTAAGAAATGTCTTCATTGCACAGTGTACTTATTAGCTTCAATAAATCTATCAGTGATGTAAGCACTCTATCGTAGTACATAATGCACATAATCTAACCATACATTTTGGCATTTATTAGTATAGAATATCCTTTAGTAGTGGCTTACTATTGAATATTATTCAACATCTTTGTAACTTCATACATCAACCCCTTTTCTACAGTTGGGTCTAGGTATTTATCCTATTTCTCTTTCTAGATTCCCTAGTTATGAGGCATTTTGAGAGGAATCAATCCTCTCTCTACATGTTAGTGTTGGTAACAACATTTAAAAATGCATCCTCCTTAGGCTACACATCCACCATGTTAACATTCTCGATATACTTTTCCTTTCTTTGGGGATTCAAAGGACAATTATGTTGCACATGATTATAATCTTTGTATAAGTAAAATTACAAAGCAAGGCATTGATAATTATTTCCTATACCACCTTGGTAATCCCCTTTATATCCACCCCTACATCCTCCTCTATTTGATTGATAACCTCCTATATAAGTTCCATATTTGTATATTGTATTCTAGTGTTGATGATATTGGGTATTATCTCCAATCCCAAATTATTATTTTATAATTAGCAGAGTCCAACTATTTTATTGCTACTACATCATTTTATATTCCAAGGGGATGAGTATTAATATTATGGTGATGGTGGTGTCCAACTTGGTTAAGGAGGCATCGATCTAACTAGACCTTTGAGTTTGGTACTGAGGTGAACTAGTAATCCATTATGGACCTAATTAATTTGCACAACCCTTATCAACCTCTTGGCCTAGAATCATCTTCTTATATAAGGACACTTTTTACATAGTGATGGTGAATACATTATTTGAGCTCTTGCATAGCCCTACAATTATTTTCATCATGATTATGCGATTTTAAAAAATTAAAATACAAACTTTTTAGGCTCTTTAAATATTATTTCAAGAGATGGCACTATATTGTTACATTCCCTACTACTCTATAGATTTCACATAACTCTATCTTGATCTTAGGATTATCATTCTTATGATGTCCTTATTTCCCACACTCCATGAACCATAGATTTAGCTTAGGTTTATTTTCTTCATGATATTTTTCCATCCTCTTCATAAAATCTTGAAATTTATTTTCAATCTTAGAACCCATTATGAGAGCTTCCTCATTATTTTTAATTTAATCCACCCAAAGAGTAGTATCTCTAACATCTACCTTAGTGGCATATTAAGTCTTTACTATAGCAAACTTGATCCTAGAATTTACTTAGACAAACCATATAGCTTTATCTTTATCTTCTAAGGTGTGATCAACCTTATTCATAACATTTGAGAATATTTGGTCATAATCATAAACTGATTTTCCTAATTTCTACCTAATCTCCTTTAGGTATTGAATAGTCTGACTTATACATTTCTTTATTTTAAATTCTACAATAAGCTAATCCTTAACCTATTGTAGATTTTCCTAAGCAATATCCCTATGGTATATAAATTCAAGGGATATTCCATTAAGTTATCATATTAATTATCACTTATTTATAGCCTCATTAGTAAACCCTTAGCTTGCCATCTCATCTAACATTTCATTAAGTACTTCTCAAGGTCTCCAAACCCATCATATGTCACTAGGTTGATAAATTATCTTAAATAACCCACATTATAATTTTTTTTTTGAGGAGATATGATATATAACTATTATAATGGAAGGTCTCATTTTATGAAATCTTACCTACATACTAAGAAGATTTACCTATGTACTAGGATGTTTTATTTGCGTACTCTACTTAGTTTCAATGAACCCTAAGGTATTCAAATCTTTATGAATTGAGTTTATTTCAATTTTATTACCCTATAAATGCAATTTTTCTAAAAATGGGCCTTCCCAACTAATATTTACTTGTCTTTCTATTTGAAATATTTTACTAGAATATAACAAATGGGGATACAAGGATGTGTACTCTGTCACTAAATGATTCATTCCTATGGCTTCTTCTCTTTCCAAAATTGAACTTGTGATTACTCTATGACTTTATCCTACTTCTTTACTTAATAATTAATATCCTTATTTTTATAATAACCATTATTGTAGCTACATACTACATATATCATCTAGTTGACCTACCTCTACACTATTCACATCTTCATCTTTGAACATCTCTTCTTCTTCTTCTCGCTCTTCATCACTTCTTTATTTTTGTCAGCATTCATCTCATTCTTTAATCTCATCTTTATATGTCCTTCATTTTTCATCTCTTCCTTCTCATTCATCACTTATTCCTATTCATTCTTCATCTATTTTACTAATGCTCTTAAATTTAATCATAACTACTTGAGTATTTTTCTATTTACTTCATTTATTCTATTGTCACAAGTCACATTTTAAATATAGACTCTTATTTTGACTCTTATTACCTCATGTCTCCATTTTGGATTCAAGTTCAAACCTTATCTACTCATATAATCATCATTCATTGTCATGTATTACACATCTCCATATGCCTAAAATAACTACTCCATATTGGCTAGAGTAAGCACCATGACCTTATCCATAACCAACATATTTACTAAGATAGGTAGCCACTAAAAAAAATTCTCTTGAATTCCTCTAACAAACAAGTTCTTAATAGCTTCTAAAGCTCTATATCCTTTCACTACAAACTCAATTATATATCCATCTACTATAGTAGCAACCCAATGATCTATTGATCTTGTCTAATTGATTACCAATCTTTGTAACCAACTTATCTTTTTAGTATAAATTATTATTTCTTTCATTCTTGGGTTTAAAAAAATAATATTTTAACCAATTAGGTAGCAATTTATGTAACTTGTACTAGAATATTTCATTAATTTTTCTATAAATTTACTCTCAAATAATATCCTAAACTATAATACCAATCCATTTTTATTCTTCTTCTAAGAAATTACATATCCTTTAGTCTAGCTATATTTCAATATCTTTTGCCTCGTAACCATCTTAGTGTAATTTCCTCCAAAAAAGGGTTTTCATGCTCACCACACCATTGTTAGCATATGTTCCTAAAGCATCAAAACATGATAATGATGAGGATACATGTGAGATACTTCATATGCATAGAATAGTTTATCATAAAAAGACAAGAATTTGGATGATTGAAATATAAGAAGCATTAATTATTCTATGTTATTGAGGAATTAAGTGTAATCAATATTGTACAAACTAAAATAATGCATTCATAATAGTTCAAACAAAAAGTAACCAAGACATTACACATAAAAACACACACAAGGAACATAATGAGAAATCATATAGGTAACCATAAGTAAATAATCTCTATTGATCTCTACTAAAAGTGGAACCCTCATCTTCTTACAAACAAAAGTATATATAGACATTTATAGTCTATGATTGTTCATATTCTTGTACTAGGCACTAGAAGTGGAGTCTATTCATAATCTAGCCTATTAAAAGTCATGAAGGTAATAAAAATAGACTATAAAATGATAAAATGAGTGCATAATGCACAAATATCAAATAAATATCTTGTGCAACTTTATAATCTACATTCTTCTACCAACAAGCATTTCATAATTTTTATAAAATATGACTCCCTTGTCTTTATAACTTATATTTAGAAGTTTTATTCATGAAGTTTATTTGGTATTTTTGTTTTCAATTTGTGTTGTTTGTAGTCTCTATCTTCATGTTTCACGTATTTGAGGAGTCATAAGAATTATTTAGTCTAATCTCAATAAAAGTTTTGACACGTGACTTTTAAAGGCATGCCACTTAGCATTCCCAATTTTATGCAGAATTAATGACAGGGTGATATGTATTTAAGGCTACAACATGGAATTTATCTAAATGTATGAAAAGTCTACATGGCATACCCACCAAATTAAAATAGTGACATTTGACTTAAATGATTAAAATAAGTTTGGAGATGTTGTGCATTAATGTCACATGAAAGGTAATTAAAGTCTTATACTCAAAAGATATATCAATTAATTCAAAGGAAACTTTGTGCATGTTGATTTTTAATGATATCAAGTGAATTTATATTAAAAATATAATTTTAATCCCTAGTTATCTATGTTCAAGTGTGAACTACTTATAGTAAGAGTGTAAATAGTTGAATTTTAATCAAACATATAGGTTAACAGTGGCACTATTATTTAAGGTGTTCAAGGGAGTATTGATATTATCAAAATTATCCATCAAGGATCCATAGAATACATAGACACTATATTTGACTCAATAGTGTTCAATGATGAATATCCTAACTATGTAACTATATGGGATGTAGTGGAAAATTTAGATGCTCATTCATATATGGATAATCTAATGGTTGAATAGAAGTAGTTGCTTAAAGAATTACTACCATTAAAGAACCAATAATTACACTTTATAGTTTCCAAGATTGAAGTGATGCCATGCATAGACCTACTTTAGGCCTTTTTCTTTGTAGGAAAGGTGACTAGTGGTGGCTTTCTACCATCTAAATAACAGAACAATTATTGCCTATATTTTTTGGGGATGCATTCCAAAGATACCTATGACTACCCATTGTAGATTCCACATTTTATGGGTACAAAGTCAAGTTGTGGAATAAAATAATCATAATAGATATTAAATTGAGGAAATGGATTATTTTTGGATATATGTTCACTCTCAAGGCTAAGTAACCTATACTAATAACTAGTTTCAGGATGGGAATATGTATTGGGGTAGTCTTACTAAATAGGTTGTATGGTTACAACATTTAATTACTCCAATTGGATGGGTTCCATTACTAGATTTATTGATGACATCAGAGATCAATTTCACCCTTGGTGAAATAATTGTCACCATAATCTAAGGGTAGATTTTTAAGAAATATAAAAATACCATTGGAATCCACTTCTACATGATGTCATTTCTTCTAGATGAAGTCATGGCCATCATCTAAATTCACAATACAGAACTTTAGATCCTTGCCCCATAATACAATAAGAATTAGGTATGTGAATTTTATTCATTCTTATACATATATTCCTATTTGAAGATTATCATCGGCATATTTGATAATGTCTACCCTCAAGTATGGATGAAAATTCATGAAGAACCCTTAAATTAATTATTAAAAAATATCAAGAAGACACTCTAGCTAAGATGGGGATATTGGTTATACCCATATTATACTATAATTATAGTTTTAGGAAATAAGGTTTCCCCTCTATGGCTCTCCAAGTATGTCCCAAACAAATTAGTGAAGTATGACATAACTTACCATCTATGGTGGAGCATAGATGAAGACATGAATAAGAAACAAAAAGGTGTGTTCCATGGGTCATAAATAATGATTGGTCACATCTACTACTTAAATAGAAAACATTTCAAAGAAGTTGTTAAGACCAGAGAGTTTTACTCATTGGTATCTTTTCCACATAGGGACTGGGATACTGATGGCCTAATCCAAAAGCATATCCAAGGCTTAGGCATCTTATAAAAACACAAACCTTATGAGAATGAATTTGTATTATTAAATTCAAAAGATGATGTTTAGCTATTAAAAGGGTGAGAGTGGCTAGGTTGATAGAGGAAAAAATCTAAGAGATATACAAAGAGATCCCTCTACATAATTACAAAGGCACATACTAAGATTCCTCATCTTGATGGATGAGAAACTAATGACTAATAGGCCTCTCAATTAACCCAACAACCTATAGACATAGGGACATCATCCCAATCACAATCCACTATGATAATAGTTGTAAAGTGAGATTAAGGTATGGAAGAAGAACATATAGTGTGAAGTTACTCATAATAAGGGCCTTTGTAGCCTTCACCACAAATTGTAATGAAGTATTTCAAGTAAGAGAAAGAGGTGGAAATGCCTACTATTACAAATTATTTGGGAGGAGAGTATGAACCAATTTGTACTGATTCCTCTAACTCTAATGATATATGTATCCTTATTGCTTCCTCAATTCCTATTTCTACAAGCATGGACATTGCACCTTCAACCACATATGAGACTCCTCCATTGGCTAGAAATAAAAAAATCTATTATAAGAGGAAATAAAGATCCCTTAGTTACCCTCTCCCATTAATAGAGTCTACTACAAGTCTAATTATAGAGGCACCATGAAATGAAACTAAAGATGAGGATGAAGAATTGAAAAGAGATAAAATATTGAGTCTTTAGGGGATCAAAGGAAAAGCACTAATGGATCTAGATAAATCAACTAAGGTCACCACTACTCTAACCACTATTGATTCACTTCTTTTGGGTCCTATTGCTTCTTTAATTCTAATTATAACCACTCCCATTATTTTTCCCACTATTCCCTTTGTTCATATTAGTCCCAATGTTTATATTGTTGTGGTAGTTTATTCATATCCTATGGTTTCTACTTCCCTTATTAACACTTCAATTACTATTACCCCTACTCCTAAATACAAAGAAGTTCATTTTATGAAGACTATGGGATCCCTTATTATCACTCAATTTCATGTATCTTCCACTCAATTGGGATTGCCTATCCCTTCATCTATTACAATGCATGGTACTTATATTATACCCTCTACCAAATATAAGAAGAATAAGCCTACTTATCTTATCCATCCAATGCCTCAATTTGGTTATTTGTATTGGTAAAATTTATCTTTCCATCATTATCAGAATTAATACATATAAAAGCATTAATGTAGTCTTTAGGGGACATTTTAATAGTGAACACTACTAAGGACACTTAGCTAATAGATGCTACATAGGTGATAATCCCATAGTGGGATACAAACATAGAGGCCCAAGCCTCATAAATAACCAATTCAATAATAATAATAATAATAATAATAATAATAATAATAATCCCCACTCTGAGCCTTATCTCCATGATAAATTTTGTGGCTTAGGCCATGTACCACATTTTGCTAAGCCCACTCACCAATGTTTCCATAGACATTGGTATGGTGTGTCACAACCCAATCTTGGCATGGCAACTTGGAATTAATGTGGGGGTTGTTTGGATTCTTAAAACATGGAAAAATTGGAATTTATATTGGACATGGGATAAAACATTTGATGGTCTTTAGCATGGTAATTAATTAATTACATAAAAATATAGTCAATAAGTGACTATAAAATTTGACCATGAAATAAAATAATGGTGGCAAGCCACATGGTTGCTTGAGAACTGATCACATGGACCAATTTACATTCAACACTTGTTGATGCCCAGTTAGATTCACCAACTCTCTATTAGTGGTAGATTCCCTGTCCAAGACAAAAGCATACTGCACTCGTTATGGTCTCCATACATGGCCTTTTATGCCATCTACATATGCCTATCAAAGACTAAGTCAAACAAACCCAAAATTTTTATTGAACTCTCTACCACATGTTGCCTTATAATTCATACACTTGGCATGCTCAAATTATGCCACTTCTCACTCTATGACACCTTAAGTTTGCCTTTTAATCCAAAACTTCAACTTGCAATATCTTGCGCATACAGATTGAAAATTGATTTATTTAAATTGTGCAAAAAATCTCAGGATGGACTCTACACTGTGAAACTAATTCAGATATGTCCTATGATCATTAGCTTTTTAATTTACTAGCTTTAACTACCTTTGACTTATTTTGACCAAAACTTTGACTAACTACACAAGGACTATATGAGCTTCATTTTTTGCATTCCACATATTATTGGAAAGGTCTCACGGGCCTTATGTAATGGTGTATATTTTTTTATAATTAAAAACCTTTTTTGAAATGTCCTCTATATTAGAGGTGGATATATTTTTAGTGGAATTAGGAGCCACCAAGACCAAACATGCACACTTACTAGCATAAGTCATTAGGGTACATAAGCCATCTATTTTGAATAGGGATACAATAAGGTTATATCATAGTTTTGGATACAAGCACCATCAAAAACTAGAATCAAATAAACAAGCTATGTTTGGATCATCTATTTTAACTACACCTTTCAATACAATCCCCTTGATGACTATGATTTCAACCATGTAAGCCCTAACATCTAGTAAAAATTAGTTTTGTTTGGCTATTTTGATATCTATTTTTCATGTAAATTATAAATGGAAATAAAACATGTAATAGTTGACTAATCAATCTTGTAAACACCCACACATTGTATGGTTTTGTAAGAATGAGTCTTATTAGAAGAATTATTTTGACTAGCTTAAATATACATGAAAAACTTGCATCAATTAGAAATCTTGTTATAATTATAATTAGAATGTAACGTTAGAGTTTTTCATGAATTTGGAGGATGATGTGACCCATACATAAATATATTTATATTTTAATCCTCTCATTTTTAAAGAGAGGAGCATTATTAGAAATTTTATCAATATAGGAAGAAATCATTTTTTATTTTCATGCAATTGTGTTGATGTCTTATCCTTGAATTCTACGTAATTAGTTTGTTTATTTTATTTTTTGGTTGATTTAATAATTCAAAGTGTGCAAAATCTATAGATAATTCCTTTTTGATAATACTAGTGTATGCTAATATAAGATGTGTAATAGATATTGGATGACTAGTAGATGTCATTGATTTTATGCAATTAGGTTGATTATCTTTTTTTAGTGTGTATATTTTTTATCAATCTAAATTTCACCCTTGAGGAGGTTGATATACCTTCTCATCTAGATGACACATGGAGACACCTATAGGTTTTGGGTGGCCTAATAGTTGAGGTCTATCTCTAGATTATGGATAGCTCCCTTGATATCTTGCCTAAAATTACTATAAACCTATTACTTGAAAGGGAAAGGGAGAGAAGGAAGGAAAATGTTATAAATTTGGCCTCCCACGGCTAAATTTGAACCCATATAACTAAAGCTTTCCATGTCAGCTACCCAAGCCTACACATGGTGATCACCTAAGTGATAATGTCTCCTATTTTTTTTGAAGTCTTTCAACAATGTTAGAGGTGTTATAGAGTCTTCTTGTGATCATCATATGTTCTATATTTATTATTTCCTTATATTATGTGATAAATCATCATGTTGGTCTTTGAGTGAGAAAGGGAGTGTCAATGTGTATTTTAAAGTCTAAAGAGTGGTCTTGACCCTGTTTGATTAAATTAAGGATCTTTTGATAAAATTAAGGTAACTTGATAGGTTTGAGGTTATTGATTCTCATGGTATATGGGACTTTTTCAAGATTTTCCTTCTGAGAGAGTCTTTATAAGCATTATGAAGGATATCTAAACCTTATTAAAAGTTAGGACATGAATATCTATGGTGTTTTAATGTCATTTAAGTAGTTTTAAGTTATCATAAACCCCCCTAAAGTCATAAATCACCTCATATAATCCTATTTTCATTAAAAACATAAGAGAAGGGGAAAGTGTTTTAATGTAAATTACATTATAAAGGTCTTGATAAAGTCCCAATTTAATCATATTATCACTCACTATGCATTTCATATCCTTAAAGGCCCATTTTGAAACTTTTATTCACTCCCCACTCACCAAGTAGAACCCACACATGCTAAAATATGTCTATTCATCTCCCCCTACCATATATCCTATTTTATAATGTTAGTTAACTCATGTTTTCCATCTCTTCATTCTTCAATGCTGGGTTAGATTTTGAAACATGGAGAAAATGTAGAGAAATAAGGATTTTTAGGTGTTTTATGTAAACTATATGGACATGTACAATAAATCCATATAGAGGAGAGTCAAAGGTTATAGGTGGGTTCCTTCAATGTGTCATGGTGAAGTTTTATTCTAGGATGATTCAAAATATGTCCAAAACTAACTTATCTCTTCAATTGAGCTCCTTTTCAACCTAGAAAAGCTTTCAAGTGTGTGGATAGTATAGATTAGAGAGATAAAATGGAGAGCTAATCTCTTGGGAAGAGGAGGTAGGTATATTAACATTCCAATCCATGTAATTTACATATAGGTTAATGGTTTATACTTTATGAGTAATTTATAACATTTTGGTCAATTTAATGAGATTTTTCATCTATGTAGGGGTTTAAAAAGGCAATGGTTTTGGTTACTTTTGGAGGATTTTATACAAATAAATGATTTATGAGTGTTATATAGGTAATTATAGACCATATCCATCACCATATACCTATGTTTCACATGTGTGGGTTATGGGAGAAAAAAAACTTCATACTTTCTTCATTTTTTAGACTTCAGATAAGTGTATATTTATTGCAAAGCTTTCAGGGCATAAATGTGGAAGAGAGATATGTTTTCAAGTATGTAATGGTCCCTTAAGATCCCTTGAAACAACCATATACCTTAGATAATCATATAGGTTAGATCAAAGGACTCATTCAAGTCATGTTCCAAAGTGATTTTCATAAGTACATTATGTGGCCTCTTGACAAACATAACCATGTGTCACTATAGTGGCTATGAAGGGTTAAAAGTAAGGATAAATAGACATCAACTTATTTATGTTGTTATCATTAATTTTTATTATTCTCAATGCCACTCATTCCTATATGTATAATCATTAATAGTTTTATCTTTGAGATGCATGACCCTCATAAGACTACCTACAAATTCTTATGTAGAATAAAGATTTAATGGGATGTTGAGTGATCAAATGGAGTCTTGGAGACATTGATAAGTCTTGAAGTATCCTTGGATATATGAATAGATGTGGGAAATCATTTTAATATGGTTAGATAGGGTCCATAAATATTCATACACTAGACTTAATCAAAGAGAATGTAAGACCAATCAGAGACCTAAATAGTCACCTACAACTACTTGTGTGCTTGAGATCATGAGAAAGTTATGTAAAGAAAGGGAAAAGAATGAGTCTATTTGAAGGTTTTTTGAGTCTAATTTAAACCATAATAAAATTCATGAGAATATAAGAGGACCATTGGCTAAATATGAGACGTTAAATTCATCAAAGAACATAGCCCCTTTTAGAAGTATAAGCTTGACCATGGAGGGAAGGATAAACTGAGAAAAGAATCTTATCATAAAGTTTTTAAAGGAGCATGAATATCTCAAAAGTTATGAAAGAGTAATGGCCTATTTTAATCATGGTATATTGATCATGACTTCAAGCGCCAAGAGATAAGTCATCCTCACCTACAAGCAGGGTCTACTCTCATACACATAGTCAAGGTAAAGGAATGTCTTCTATAAATAGAATTATTGGCAAGAGAATGGAAATTTGATGAATATACAAGAGTTTAAATTTAATAATGGAATTAAAACCCTTGTTTGTTTCATGCTATTATTATATTTCAATGAATTCTTTAGTTTATTTGAGTTAAGTGGTGAAGAGTTATTAATCTTGCATAGACGTTTTAGGCATAAAGAGACTTACACAAGTCTACACACATCATTTTAAAGTTTATGAAACACTTGAGAGTTGAATAAAGGGTAAAATAAACACATAAGGTGATTAATATTTTTTTTAAGAATGTCAAATGATAACAGTTTCAATTGATGAAAGAAACTTAAGGACTTAACAGGCCTAACTAGCCAAATCTAGTATATATAGATTTGTGCATGATAGTTAAGGGATTATGAATGATGTTGAGTTCATGTGAAGGATTGAGACACCTAAATGAAGAAAGTGTGAATGTGGAGTAGTTTCCTTTAAGTAATGATAACCTTGGTTCAAGATGAAGAGAGTTTAAGGCCTAAAGTAGCCTCTATAAGCTTATGCACATGTTAGAGTGATCTAGGAGTTCAAAGCACCTAAAAAAGAAGTTAGATGGGTTCCTTAGATATTTTAAAACTGATAATAATCCCATACTAATAAAAGGAATGGGTGAAGGATCCAAACAAGCCTAAATAGGCATGTGCCTAAATTATAAACTTTTTCTTTTCTAGAGGTTGATTGAGGTGTGGAAAAATATCTAAGTAGACAAGAGAAACATGGAAGAGTTTATATAAAAGTGAGAAGATTAGTTTAAGATAGAAAAGGGCACCAAACCTAGCCTAGGGGTTACATAGTCATAAATTTTGCCAAACCCTAAGCCTATATAGAAATATGTAAAGGTAAAAACTAATGAATAACTTGGATCTTTGGGTGTTGTTGACCTCAGAAATATATTTGATAAGTTTAAGACCCCACCAATTATCTAATGGAGAGTGAAAGGCATATTTAGGCCTGATATCACTATCAATCACTGAGATTGGTAGTAAGACCTACAGGCAACCACATGAAATAATGAAAATAGGGTTGGAGATTAAACACTTAAAGGTAAGAAAAGAGGATATAAATAGGTGATAAATATGGTATTATGATGATATTGAGTCCCTCAAACTATCTATAGGCCATTTAAACCCTAATACTCAGTATTAGGCATTTTAGGCCTAAAGCCAATTTTAAGACCTAGAAGCTCCACTATCACACTTGAGACACTCTCAGACTCTCCTAAGCATAAATGACATGATGATGAGGTGTGAGATAATGATTTATTTCCTATGGAAAAGGTTTAAAATAGAGATAAATAATGAAATGACATATTTGGTCATAGAGCTCTCCTTGAGTCACATAGCCCTTAACAATCACTTTGATGCATCAATTCAAATGTTTGGATCTTGCATAGCATAAGGACTTGTGACAAATTATCATATCTAGAGTTAGGTACCCCTATGTAATTTAAATCTATGGAATTGATATTTGGTTTTAGGGGCCCACTTTTATGAATGATTTATAAGATTACAAATAGGTCTAAAAGGCTTGTAGAGAGCTCATAGTCTACCATCTTATGCTCATATCTCCACATAAAAGCTGCATAGAAACCAATTTTTTTTAGGAATTTTAGGGGATATATGTAATAAACATCCAAGACCATAAGTTTGGTATTAGAGGTCTCATCTTTCTGAACCATTATTGATATGGTAGAGCTCTAAAATCTTACTTAAACCATAAAATATACTAGAGCTAAGAAAAGTGAATATTTTTCACTCAAACACTCATGAATGAACTTATAAACACTTGAAAATTCTATTCCACTCAGAGTTGACCCTGACCATAGTACTAGTCTATATAGAAATCATATGTAATTGTCATAAAACTATATTTTTTCTAATAATTAGATCTAGAATAGGGTGAAGAACTATTTAGAAAGTTTAAAATCATTGGAAGTGAAGGTTTGGGAATTTTTTTATTTCATAAAGTAATTATATGTCTAAAAATATGCTTGGGAATGTCTCTATAACTCTCCTCTAAATTGCCAGTCTGTAGACATGAAATAGTAAGTGGCCTAATTACCTAGGTGAAGTACAGTTGTAGGTGTGAAATTCTTAGAAGAGTTGATTCATAGTATGAAAAAAAAATTAGGCTTGTAACGTGCTTGTTCATATGATCTTAAGGTCTCATACATGCTTTCATGGAAATCAATTACTAGAAGTCAAGCTACTAGGCCTAATTGGCCTATTTTGCCTGTTTGGTCAATAAAGAGAGTTGAAAGTTGGCATAGAGAGGATACTGAGGGAGTTAATGTATGGTTATTACCCATGTAACTAATGCTTAAGGGGTGAGAAATGCATTTCATGGTTATAAGTTTCTTGACTTGGTAGATATTCTCAAAAGGAGGATAGGTTGTTATATGCTTTATGGTGTTTTAATTACATCTCATTAATGTTGTAACTTCTATAAAGAGGAGTTTTCTTAAAAAATAGGGACATAATCATGATTTAAGAGATGTTGAGCAAGTTAACCACATTCTCCACTACCCCACCTCAATGCCTAAGGGATAATTGAAGAACATCAATGCATGACAAGTGTTGAAAAATGATTGTTTAACTGATTGTAACTATAGTAGGAGTTAAATATGGTCATTTATGACCTATAAATATCTCGTCCATGTTTTTATACCCCTTTTTATTTACCCTTTATAATATTTATTCAATCCTTAAGGCCTTGATTTGTATCCCTCACTTGAGTATGAGGAAACTCTACTTGATTTTATACTTAATGAACCTATTGGACTAAGAAATAAACTATTACATCTCTTTCATGATGATATATAGTGTGTTTATATGTGTTTATATTAGAAAATGTTATATATTTCCCACCCTTTTAGGTCCTTATTCACATAGATACAAATAAGGTGTCTTATGCAGGTTATGTGGTGTGAAGAAGTATTGGTGATGGAGTTTAAACTAAGATCTGATTAGTAAGAGTCTCATAATAGACCTTATTATCATTAAATTTATACTCTATTTACCTAAGACAACCTCCATATGAAATATTTTTGCATAGGAACACATGAATATAGTTGTTTAGTTATTTTTTTAGTCCACTAGTGTTGATAAGAGTCCACATTGAGTGTATGAATGATCATATTGGTGCATTAACACCCCTTATATTAGTTTTATTTTATTCACTCCTATACATTTTTAACCCAAATTAGTAGGTTATAGTGAATTCAACCATAAGTGATGTGCCAAGGGAGCTATCCCCATAATCTAGACATCTGGCCTAATTGAAAGTCACCCATAACCTTTAGGTCATTCCCATGCTCATTCAATTTTGAGGAAAATTTTAAAAGTCTTCTATAGAAGGTGTAAATTAGGTTTCTAAGAGTTTTATCATGCCCACTAGGACAAGATTCAACCACTATAGAACTCACTTGAGGCTTTATAGTCATTTGGGACAAGATTCAACCATTAGAGAACTCATTTGAGGCCTAACAATCATCTTGAGTAGCTTCAGACACTTGGGAATGAATTTCTAGTTAGATTTTATATTAGAAGGTGTCACAAGTTAGCATATTAGGGGTAAAATAAATTATTATTCAAGGTTTACATTATTATTTATGTGCATAATCATGAGCTATGGGTGCCTATGGGGAAAATTCTATAATTCACCTCATTATCAATAATTGTATGATACACATCAAATCCATTATGATCCCTATCAACCGTATGCTAAACCTTATCAATCCTATAATGAGCCTCCTTAATTCTAAGTTTATAAACCTTATTATTAATATAATCCACCTCCTTAACATCCCTCTTATCCTCTTAACCAATCATGACACCAACCATATTGTTCCTTATAGTCAGCCTGCACCAAGTAATGATGATTTGAGATTAGAGATTGAGAAGCTAAGGAAGAAAGAGAAAAATTGAAGGAATATCTTAAAAAAATAAAATAAATTTAATACCTATCCATTTTCCATCAGAAAATCACCCCTATAAACCAAGGGCAACTAGTCAAGGTAACCACTCAATATCCTTTTCTCATCTCTATGATCATTAGAGATTTATTAGTTCATAATTGTTTATTTCATGATAGGGAAATAAATTTAGTTGTCCATAAGCTAATGGTTGATATTTTGAATTTGGTGTATAAGCCTAATTAAAAATTTGAATTAAAATGGAATGGGTCAGCTAAAAGGATATTTAGCCTTATAAAAAACCTACAACTTACCCTTCATGCTTACCCTAAGCTTTCAATTACACAAGACATCATTGTTATAGACTTGCCACCTCATTTTGACCTATGTTTTTCTAGTGAATTTATGACCAAGATTGAGGGATATTTATCCTTTAAATTTTATTATATGATCTATAATATTAGGTATGGTGTAGCGGTCAAAATTAGGTCTGAATCACTGTCTATGTTTCATATTGATCCTTGCCACCAAACACCTCAATGATAGATTGTAATCATCCTCCTCACCCTAATAAACATACTTTTTTTCTATGTATCCTTCAAGATCCATCTATGCCTTCTCAAAAACCTATAACATCTTCAAGTTTGAGGCCTTCATGGGATAGAACAATAGACTATGTTATGTCTTCCCTTGAAACAGAGAGTCAAGAAGAGGAGATATGTATGAAGGCTAGTTCAGGACATGTCTCAAGTTATCTAAGTTTCACATCAACCCTTCATGTTTCAACCACTCATTAACATTAAATTACATCTCATTTTGATAAGGAAATTAATAAATGGAAGAATAATAATCTAGTGTCCATGCTTGATGCTCTTAAATCTCCATGTTGGAAGATCACTTTAGAAACTATCAAACAAGCTAATGAGGTACATTTCCCTCCCAACCTCTCTTATTTTGATGAGGAAACATGTGAATTAAATATATTTTTTAAGCATTCATGTATGGGAAATAATTTGTCAAGGTTAATCATTGAGGTGGTAGTCCTTCAAGAGTTGGATCATGTTGTAGGTTAAACTAAATTCCAAGAAGACTTTGAAAAGATGCCTCAAACACCTATGATGAGGAGATTGATATTGGTACCCCCATTCATCCCAAAATATCAAAATCTAAACATGAAGTAAGATGAAGGATGTGAAGCAGTCAAAATGGCATGATGATGAAGTGAATGAAGGAAAAACTCATGTAACTCCTTATCTATGGGATAGTCATGGAAACAACTCACATGAGACCACTATCAAAACTAATAACATCCCAAGTGAGTTATAATATCATTGGTATAATTTTTACCATGAAATCCTAGGTGAAATAGAGAACTTAGTATGATAGATTTGGATGGTAAATTAAGACATCATGCTAAGGTTTCAAGTGAAGAAGACAATTCATGTTTAGAAACACTAAGACAAGATGAGCTTGAGCTTAAATGGATTGCCGAGTTTTCATTCTCCATAGAAGAGGAATATAATGAGTTGTATCAAGTTAAGGGTCCTGTTATGACTCTATGAGAGAGTTGGAGATGATTGTTCAACATGATGCTTCAAAAATAAAATGGTAAGAATGGTAATGAAATCCATTTTTTTCCAATTAATCATGAGGATATGGCCTTTTGGGAATACAAGGAGAACTTTTGTTGAAGCTTAGATAGTGTACGTCTACCACATGAGAAGCTTGATTAAGATCTTGTAAAGTACACTATGGTAACTAACTATTCCAAGTATCATAGGCAAAATAAGGATCAACTCATGACTGAGGCATAAATTAAAATTTTAATGCAAGGAAGACAAGTGTGGAATGAGTATGATTGAGTTCTTAACTCACCTAGAAAATTCATGCACCTAAGGGTAGAACAAGAAATTCTATCTACTTCGCTAAGGGTTTATGAACATGCCAATGCCCCTAACTAAAAATAAGATTCCACATACAATGATCAATGTTTGGTTGGACTCAAATAAAGACATGGAAATCAGACTTCATGGTGCCATATTAATAAACCAAGTTTTCCATTTGATATTTGAGGAAATAAGTTCATCTCAAGTTAGTTATTTATAGTTTTTTAATCTTATTCTAGTAAGTGGTCAACACAAGTATGTTTTATACCCTGTTATTATGTTGTCTTGTCTTGTTATTTTACTTTGGTTAGGTGTGTTTTTTATGTTTAGGTGTTGTTTCTTTGGTTATTGTTATTTGAGTCTTATTAGTTTTTTGTATTCCAATAATTACCATCAAGTCTTACTACATGTATGAGTCATCATTATCATCAAGATGAGTGGGTTCCCTTGACTAGTACATTGGTCAACACCTATGAGTCACCTCTCAAGATCAAATTCCAACCCCTATAACTTAAAAAAATTCATTTAAATCGTCCAAGCCTACACATGGTGATATCCTAAGTGATGATGTCTCCTAATTTTATTTGAAGTCTTTTAACATCATTAGAGTTGTTATGGAGTCTACTTGTGATCATCATATGTCTTAGATGTCTTGGGTATTACAAATTAGAGAGAGAAATTGGGGAGCTAATCTCTTGGGTAGAGGAATTTGGTCTATTGACCTTCCAATCCATGTAATTTATATGTAGCTTAGTTTTTTATACTTTATGAACAATATATAACATTTTAGTCATTCCAACGAGCTTCTTCATCAATGTAGGGGTTTAGAAAGGTAATGGTTTTGGTGCATTTTGGAGGATTCTATATAAATAAATGATTGATGAGTATTATATAGATCCTTATATATATTATACATCACCCAATACCCTTGGTTCACATTTTTTGGTTATGGAAGCAAGCAAAACTTCATAATTTCCTCATTTTATAGACTGTAGACAAGTGTATATTTGTTGCAAATATTTCATGTCATAAATGTGGAAGAGAGAGAGATGTTTTCAAGTATGTAATTTTCCCTTGATAACCTTTCAAATATACTTTCACTTAAATACTCAACTAATTCAGATCAAGGGAATCAATCAAGTCATGTTTTACGGTGATTATCATAAGTACATTGTGTGACCTCCAAACAAGCATAATCTTGTGTCATTGTAGTGGCTATGAAGGGTTCCAATTCTTAAGGCCCCTCATTTACCTATGTCTAAGAATTCTCAATTTTAACCTTTAAATGTATAACCCTCATAGGACTACCTACAAATTCTTATGTAGATTAGAGATTTGATGGGATGTTGAGTGATCAAATGGAGTCTTAGAGACACTGATAAAAATTGAAGGATCCTAGGATATATTAAGAGATGTGGGATATGATTTGAATAGGGTAAGATAGGGTCCATAAATATTCATACACTATACTTACTCAAAGAGAAGGTAAGACTAGTCAGATACCTAAATAGTCACCTACAACTAGTTGTGTGCTTGAGATCATGAAAAAGTTATACAAAGAAAGGGTAGATATTGAGACTATTTGAAGGTGTTATGAGTATAATTTAAACCAAAATAAAGTTCATGATTATCTAATAGGATCATTAGCTGAAGATGAGATCTTAAATTCATAAAAGAACATTGTCCCTTTTAGACCTATAGGCTCGACTATGGAGAGAAGGAAAAACTTAGCAAAGAAACTTATCATAAAGCATCTGAATTAGTGTGAAGATATAAAAGGGTCTAAAGGATTAATGGCCTATGTTTCACATCGTAGGTTGAGCATGAATTCAAGGTACAATAGAGAAGTCATCTTCATCTATAGGCAGAGTCTACTCTCATACACACAATCAAGGTGTAGGACTATCTTCTATAGATATAATTATTGTCAAGAGAATGGAAATGTGATGGATATTGATCTAGAGGATCCAAAATAAGGTTGGGATTAGATAACTTCAAGGATTATGTGGTAATATGTTTAAATTACAAGTGTTTTAATGTAAAAAATGACACATGGAAAAAATATAAGGAGATTAAAAACATTTATTTACATTGATCTTTGATAAGCATAAAGGTCAAAATAGACCCTATTATTTACTAGATAGGGGTCCTCAGTTAGGATCAACTCTCTCTTTTAATAGAGGGGAGTATTTTACCATCATATTTAAATCTCCTTCTATTATAATTAATTATGCATTGTGTTTATTTTTATTATTGTAGATGTGAGACTATCTACCCAATAATGTCACACGACCACCCATATAATTCCTGTTAAACATTTTAAAATCTTCCTATTTATTTTCTACTAAGATATTTCAATATCTCTTTATTAATATATTTCCATAATATCCCATCATATTATTTTTTATTCACAAGGATTTTCATGTGTATGTATCCCAAGATAGTTAAAGTCTATTTTTATGTGGCAGTTCTAACCACTGAATATCTAAACATTGTGAGTAAACTAGACTTAATAAGCAATATTGGCACCAATGTGTAGACTTCCAGCCACATGGGAAACATGTATGGAGGGATATTTTCATGTTTAAATAGTTAATTTAAAATATAATGGTGACACAAATTAGACCATTGAACTCACCTTCCTCACTATGTATGTGGGATTTATGTTCTCAAGTAAGACATCCAGTGCATAACTATTGGAGAAGAACCCGAGACTCTTGGTAGAATGATATACATATTAGAAAAACACATATATGTGTGAAAAAATATAATTAATAACATTTTATTAAGATATATAGAGTGGAAACACAATTGTTTTTTTGGAAGATAGAGAATGATTTGGAGTATAAATTTAATAGGGACATCCTTTTTAGTTAGGGAAGTCTATTTTCCTACTTATATTGGTTATACGATATGGATATTTATTGTGATCACACTTGATAGAATTTTGTGATTTTTCCACACTTGATAGAATTTTGTGATTTTTCTTAAGAGTTTCAATTGATTGGAATCAAAAGGGTGGACCTAGGGACATAGCCAATTGGTGAACCCCATAAATAATTTTCTATGTCATTATCATTTATTCTCCACTTTCTATTTTTTTTTAATAATTAAGTTATTGGACTTAAAACTAATTTGGATTAAATAAAATAAAAATTGGGATTAATCATTTAGATAGTTATCTAATTCAAGTACACTACAAAATTTATAACTTGGATTTTTTGATCGGTTTGGTATCAAAGGTAGTGATCAATGTTGTATAACATTATTTGGAATTTTATTATTATCTTGTATGTTAAATAGGTCTAAATTAAGATGTGGTGAAGGATTACTTGCATATTTTGATACTAAAATTGGTGCAAGATGTGCAAATCAATATTCAAGTATGGGAGTTGATATGTCTGAGGTAGAATTCCAACATGCTTTCCTTGTAATGAAAACAATGGTTGAGGAAATGTATGAAGGAGAAAGAAAAGGAATATAAAACTAAAACAGAAGAAATTACTCTTTCACCTTCTAAGAAAGGCTCTTCTTATACAGATGGTATAACTATCCCATACTTTAAATTAGATGTTAAATTTGATTTTCCAATTTATAATGATGAGCTAAGTGCAAAGAAATTGAATAATTAGGTTAAGAAAATTGAGATATATTATAGGACCCATAATATTGACAGTGAAGAAAACAAAATTTAGTTGGCTACTCTCTGTATGAGTGGCACAACACTCATTTGGTGGGAGAGTAAGGTTTAAGAGGATCTCAAATAATATGCTAAGGTGATTTCCTCTTGGAATGATTTTGTGTGAGCTAAGAAAGAAATTTTATTCTTTACATTATATGAAATAATATACTATGGATTGTCAAACTTTAAGACAAAATAAAGGTCATAGTGTGCAAGACTACACTCGGGATTTTAAAAAGAAGGCATTAAATTCAGGCATTCATTTTTACAGTCTAGAAACAGTGTTAAAGTATATTTGAGGTTTACATAACTATTTAAGGCATACTATTCTTATGTTTAGTCCTAATCTTGATGAAGTATATGTGCAAGATACCCATATAAAAGCTAGGGGTAACATGACATAATAAGTCTATGGAAATAAGTATCATAATCCATTTGAAATCAAACACAAAGATAAAGAAAAGGGTAAGAGTAAATCTATTTACACTATTAAGAAAGAGGAATGAAAACTATTTTGAAATCATTGTAAGAATAATCTTGATGAGGCTAAGTGTTGGAAACTCCATCCAAAACTCAAACCAAATAGGTTTTGGAATAAGAAGGAAACGAAGGCTAATGTTGTGGTTCAATAAGACCTTGGATCTAATTTTAGTGATGAAACAAAGGTGACTGCCATGGGTCTACAAGGTTTAACTTCTTCTTCTAACACTAAACCTTGTCTTATTGCTTCTTATTCTAAAATTAAATCTAAGCATGCTAAAAAGAAATGGAATGTGATTTTACAAATAAGAGTTATAGATAAACATACTAAAATAGACACTCTTTTCGATAGTGGATTACAAGATAATCTTATTTATGAAGAGGTTATTAAAATGTTAAGAATCAAAACTAAACTACATCCAAAACCATATCCTTTAATATGGGTGTGTGATGATGCAAAATTATAGGTGATGAAAACATGCACCTTGAGGTTTGTTATTACTCTTAAATTCATTGATGAAGTAGAATTAGAAGTGGCTATGTTTAATATTTGTGGAATTTTTTTGGGTAGTCCTTACTTATATTATATAAAGGAAATCTTTTATAAAGAAGAGAATAAATATGTTCTTGTAAAAGATGGGATTGAATCCATAGTAAGACCCCATCATGTTAAAGCTAATTTGATTCTTATTTTTTTAGGGCAAATGAAAAGACTTGTAAATTCAAGTAAGATTTTTGTTCTCATGATTGTAAAAGCCAAGGATGATGGAAAATCCAAGGCCTTATAAGAGTGTGATCCTAGAAATAAATTTGAGATAGAAAATATTATTTCTAACAATAATTTTTTTTCTAAGAGCCACAAGGTTTACCTCTTAAGAGGGAAATTCAAGATGAGATTCAATGTAATAGGATGCCTCTTTTCCTAAAATTAGCATGTATAGGTTGTCCATACTAGAGAATGTATAAATAAAAAAGTAGGTTATAGAATTACTTGAGAAAGGTGTCATTCGTCCAAGTACCTCTCCATGTGGTTCACCTATTATCTTGTTACCAGAAAAAGATGGTACATGGCAGATGTGTATGGAATTTAGAGCTTTGAAGAAAATAATAGTTAAAAATTATTACCCTATTCCTCATATTGATGATCTATTAGATCGGTTATAAAATGCAAAGTATATTACCAAGTTATATTTGAGAAGTAGTTATCATAAAGTAAGAATAAGTGATGGTGATAGTTGGAAAATTGCTTTTAAAACCAAGCAAGGTCTTTTTGAGTGGCTTGTTATACCTTTTGGGATTTGTGATTCACCTATCATATTTATGTGTGTTATGAATGATGTGTTAAGACCATTTCTAGATGATTTTTTAATTGTGTACTTAGATGATATTTTAAACTTTAGTAACATGTGTGAAGATCATCTTAAATAGATTAGGAATGTTTTCAATACTTTTCAAAAGGACAAACTATTTTTAAGGATGTCAAAATGTGAATTTTAAAGAACATATTTGGTCTATTTAGGCTATGTTTTAGGAAATGGTTCACTTAAAATAGACTCTAAATTTTTTTCATCCATAGTAAATTGGCCAAGGCCTAATAATGCAACAAAGGTTAGGAGTTTTCTTGGAGCAGTTCAATTCTGGAGAAACTTTATTGATAAAATTTCTTACATTACATCTCCTTTAAATGATTTAACAAGTGTTAAATAGGTCTTTTAGTGGGGAGGAAAGAATGAAAAAACTTTTAATACTTTAAAACAAAATATAAGTACAACCCCAATTCCTTCACTTCCCAATTTATGACAAAATTTTGAGATAGAAATTGATGCTAGTGGGCATGAAATGGGGGAAGTATTGATGTAAAACCAAAAACCCATGTGTTTTCATTGATAATCCTTTAAAAGTGTAGTAAAAAATTATCATACTTATGATAAAGAGTTGTATGTTTTGGTGTAAAGTGTGAAAAATTAGAAACACTATTTGGTGGCCAAAGAGATAATCATCCATATGGATTATCATCCTTTGCAATATCTTCAATCATAATCCAAGCTAAAATAATCATGACACTTTTTATGGATGGGATTTTTGTAGTAGTTCCATATTGTTATAAGGTATAAAAAAGGAACACATAATAATATTGTTGATATGATTTCTAGACCTCATATTATAGCACCTACTATTTTGTAGTATAATCCTTTTGTTAATGAAATCTATAAGGAATAATATGCTAGAGATGTTGATTCTAGGGTTGTCTATGAATATTTGATAAATGGTAAATTTGTAGAGGCATTTTAATATAATATGGATAATGGAATGTTATATCATCTTGGAAAAATATGTATTTCACAAGATGAAAGAGTTCACATGATTAGAGAAGCTCTCACTTCACTTGTTTTAGGTCATTTTGGTATTGGTAAAATAGTTGCACAGCTACAAAGATATTGTTATTAGCTTTGTATGATATAAAATGTATTTAAATATATCAAAGGTTGTATTATTTATTCCAAAATTAAGCCTAGGAATAATAAGTTAGGATTGTATACACCTCTTCCTATTCCTAACCATCATTGGGAGAGTATTTCTATGGATTTTGTAGGATGTTTACCTATGTCAAAGAAAACATGATTATATGTATGTGGTTGTGGATAGATTCTAAAAAACAATTATTTTGGTTCCTTGAAATAAATAGGTTATAGGTGAGGATATTGCACATTTATTCTTCAAAAATGTCTGGATCCATTTTAGGTTACCAACTTCTATTATATCTAATCATGATTCTCAAATTTTTGATGAGTTTTGGTCAAATTTGTGAGACTTTATGGATACTAAACTAAATAAAATCACAACCTTTCATCCACAAATTTATGGGCAAATAAAAGTGGTCAACTAAATGGTGGTACATTTACTTAGGGTGTATTTTGGTAAACATCCTAAATTATGGGATGAAAATTTATAATATATACAACATTATTACAATCATGCTTTACATTCTTCTACTTTAAAGTCTCCTTTTGATACTTTTTTTTGTTATTTTCCTAAGTCTCCTTTGGAATTATTTTTTGGAAAATAATATGACTCTGTGGTGGATGGAAATGGTGATGGTGAGAAGGTTAAAAATTTCATTCAAAGAATTTAGATGATTTAGAAAGCTATTGAAGAATAGTTAGAGAAGATTCAAGCTAAATATAAGGGTAGGCATGATAAACACCAAATTGATCATCAATTCAAATTTGATGATAAATTTTGGCTTCACATCAACAAGGAAAGACTGAAAGGTGAAGGTAGAAAATTAAAACTAATTAGGTATGGTCCATTTAGGATTCTAGAAAAGGTTGGTACAAATGATTTTTGATTGGATTTGACTTCTTATATGTAAATTTATTTATTGGTTAAAGTGGAAAACTTGAAATTATATGAACCTCCCATGATCATGGATCAAAATGAGTGTATTCAAGTTCCTAATGTTGATGATTTTGCTCCTAAATTTATTCATGAGTTTTATGAAGATGTTATTATTAAAAGGAAAACTAGGAGTACACGAATATGTGATGTTGAATATCTTCATATTAGTTTGAAATGAATGCATTTGAATAAGGCAAAATGGATGGAAATCAGAAAGGTGAGGGAAAATACCCTCACTTGGTTGATAATTAAGTGAACTTTTTGATGTCCAAAATCTCTCAGTGGGGAGGAGTGATCCAAATGATCCCCATGAAGGTTATGCTAAGATGACTTTAGGGATGATGTGGAAATATGTTGAAAGGATAAGCGTTGAAATGTAAAAAAATGACACATGAAAAAAATATAACTAGATTAAAATAAATTATTTACGTTGATCTTTGACAAGCATAAAGGTCAAAATGGACTCCACTATTTAATGGCTAGGGGACCTCAGTAAGGATTGACTCACTCTTTTAGTAGAGTGGATTCTTTTGCTACCATATTTAAATCTCTTTATATTGTAATTAATTATGTGTTGTGTTTATTGTTATGATTGTATATGTGAGACTATCTACCTAATAATGTCACACTTCTACCTATACAATTCCCATTAAACATTTGAAAATCTGCCTATTTGTTTTCCATCAAGATATTTAAATATCTCTTTATTCACATATTTCAATAATATCTGGTCGTATTAATTTTTATTCTCAAGGAGTTGCATGTCTATGTATTCTAAGATAGTTGAATTCTATTTTTATTCATGGTAGTTCTAGCCACTGAATAGCCAAACATTATTTGAGTAAACTAGAATTAACAAGTAATCTTGGTGCTAACATGTAAATTTCAAGCCACATGGGCAACATGTATGGAGGGGGACATGCATGTCTAAATAAATAATTTAAAATAGAATGACGACTTAAGTTGAACCCTTAAACTGGCCTTCCTCCCTATGTATGTGGGATTTCTATTCTCAAATAAGACATCTAATGCATAACTATTGGAGTGAAACCTGAGACTCTAGGTAAAATGATATATATGACTAGTCAACATGTATAAGCATGAGAAAATATAAGAAACAAAATTTTATTTGGATTTGTAAAGTGGAAACATAATTGATTTTTGGAAGATAGAGAATAATTTTGAGTATAGATTTAATAAGGACATCATTTGTAGTTAAGGACGTCTATTTTTCTACATATATAGGTTATATGCTATAGATATTTATTATGATCACACTTGAAATTTTTTTGTAATTGTTATTAAGAGTTTCAATTGATTAGAACACTCAAAAGAGTAGACTCAGGGACGTAGCCAATTGGTGAACCATGTAAATAATTTTTTGTGTCATTATCATTTATTCTCTACTTTTTTTAATTTTTTTAATTTTCAAAATTAAATTATCTTTAAAGCAAATTTAGATTAAGTAAAAATTGGGATTAATAATTTGGATAGTTATCCAATAAAAGTACACTATAAAATTTATAATTTGGATTTTTAGATCAGATATGCAAGATTTAAAATGTAAGATTGAGATTAACGCCCTTGGTTGTTTCATGAGATTATTGGTAATCAATTAAATCTTTAGTCTATTTGAGATAAGTTGGGAAGAATTCTTAAGCCTACATAGACCTTTCAGGCCTAGACAGACCTTACACAAGTTTATGCATGATAGTTGAAGGCTTATGTAAAACATGATAGTTGTTGAAAGGGTTAAATCATGTGATAAGGTGATCAAGAAAGTTTTTCTAATAATTTTGAAATGATAGGAGTCTTAATTGATGAAAGAACCTTAAAGACATGACTAGGCTAGAAAATCCTAATCTAGCATATACAAACCTATGTATGATAGCTAAAGGCTTATGTGTGATCTTGAGGTCATTTGAAGGATGAAACACCTGAAGGAGGAAAGTGAGAATGTGGAGTAGTTATTTTCAAGTAATGAGAACCTTGGTTCAAGATGGAGAGAGTTTAAGGTCTAATAATGCTTGTATAGGCCTGTGGACATAAGTTGAGAGATTATGCACATTTATAATTTGAAATGACATGAATAATAAGTGAGAAGGGTGCCTTAAATATTCTTAAACTGATAATAGTCCCTTATTAAGAAAATGAACCGGTTAAGGACCTAAACAAGCCTATGCCTAAATTAAAAACTTTTTTTATCAGATGTTGATTGAGGTGTGGAAACATCTTCAAGTGGGTAAGAGAAACATGGAAAAGTTCATAGAAAAGTGAGAACCTCAGTTTAAGATAGAAAAGGGCACCAAACCCATCCCAAGGGTTACATAGGCATAACTTTTAACAAACCATAAACCTATTGTATGAGAGTATGTAGAGGGAAAATATGATGAATAAATTGGACTTGAGGGTGTTTTTAACCTTTGAAATGTATATTAGAAGTTTGATACCACACCAATTATATAGAGGAGATAAAAAGGTTTATACACATAATATTTTCAAACTTTATCAATTGTTGATACTTTCTATCTTCCAAGAACCCATTGAGTCTCAATATATATGAGTGCATGCCCTAAGGGATGTACTGAGAAATGGGTGGGAAGACCATTGTTGCTTCACATGATATTTGTCCCATGTTAACACTTGATATTAATCCTAATAGATCTTAAAACTATTCCCCTAAGCTTTATCTACTATTTTTCACCCTCTTCTAGTCAATTCCCACCTTCATTAACCCTTTCCCTAAGTGAAACCCATTTTTGGTAGCTTACATGACTATGTTAGCCATATCGACCTTGTATTCTTATTGATAAAGCTTATTAGGGACTAGGTCAACCCTTGGTTGACCTAGTCTATGACCTAGTTTATTTTTTATCAATTACAATACTAGGTCCATTGGGTCAACCTTGTTGGCTAAAACTTTTAAAAGGGTTTATGGTTAAATATGCCTATATAAACACATTCATTTCACCATTACTATAGAGTATACATGAGTTGTTATTCATTTTCACTTCTTTACAATCTTATATTCAACCATTCTACTTGAGGAATCTTAACTTAGGGTTTATATTCAAAGAAGAATCTAGTTTTATGGAAACGTCTTGGATACTTTGGCCTTTATTAGTGTCCTTAAAAACCACAACAACCTCTTGTGAAGCATCTTTGGCCAAGTGTGATATTGAGTCTTGATGGGTTTGTCTTCTAGGTAAGTATATTTTTGAGTCTTGATGGGTTTGTCTTCTAGGTAAGTATATTTAACTTTGCTCCTATGTTTAGTAGACATAATTAATATAAGTAATGGTTTTTAAATAATATTGCTCTCTCCATGCATTAGGATTTTACTTATACATAGATTAATTAATATAATATTATGCATGTTTACATTTATGTTTAGAAACCCCTACTTTGTGCCATTAGATTTGGTGAGCACTAGATTAGATTTTTGCTTTACTCATAACTAGTTAAGTGAATATGAAAATATAGGGCCTAGTTAGGTTTATTGCATAGTTTTACTTGACTAGAGGCTTTAGAACCCTCCTTAGTGATATTATTATGGTAAGAGATCCCTTAGCTAGGTCTAGTAGATGCATATTAGTCATGACCCTAATGATTCAATGTATCCTCAATTGAAAGTGTAATTAAGATCTATATTCTTCAAAATAGGATTGATCTGTAGATCTGATGCATTTACCATTACATACATTTTTTTAAACTCGATGTGAATCTAACCCTTAAATTTTTTTTTCATGTTTTTCATTTCTGTCATTTTATTATTTTTATATATTTTTGATATTAGGTCCTTTGGGTTAATATATTTCTAAATTCTATGTGCAAGTTTAACACATAATTACATCAAAGTGACATTGTTCTTTTTGTGTAGGTGTTTATCAAATATAAGTTACTAGATCGATTAGGTCAACATAGTACTCTTATTTTTTCCCTAAATAACAAACTATGTCGAACATGTCAACTTAGTCCTCCAGTCAACATTAATAACAACAAACTATATGGAATGGGTTGACTTAGTCTTACAACTAACATCCAAATAAAAAACTAAGTTAACTAGATCAACTTATTCATCTTAATAGGCTTCAACAAATAGTGTTCATAGAACTAGGACAATCTAGTCAACTTGGTAGAAATTTCAAGTAGCATTCAAGGCACTTCAACAAAAAAATTTCAATCCTCAGCATCTTCTAATGCACCAAAGTTCCTTTCTCTCTCTCTTTCAATTCATTACTTTGTACAATTCTATTTTATACAAGTTTGTATTCTTCAAAATTACAATCCTATATAGTAAACTAAGTTGACCTAGTCAACTTAGTTATGTATCATGTCTTCTGTCTAAAAGACTAAATTGACTTGATCAAATTAGTTCTTAAGTATTCTTTCTTTTAAATAATATTAGTGATCCAGTCATCTTTATTCTCTAATGTTTGCATTTAGTGTCATCTGAACTGACTCTATACCATTCTTAATTTGGGAATTAACAACTATATTCTTGTAATTAATTCACACTTTCATTTTCAAATATTTGCATGCTTATAATAGCTTACATAGTATAATCAAGGTATTTTTAAAAATACCATTTAGTTTCACTATTTTTCTCTTTTTACACACAACCAAATCACACAAATTTCAAAACATACTTAAATTTGTCTTCCCAAGGGCAACCTACTTGGATTTCATCACCAAGGGGGAAGTTGACTTGGTTTTATAACCAAGTATAAACATTTGTTTAATGGTATATATTGACAAGTCACCCAACACCCTTATCACTATGAGATTGTGAAGTGAGGGGGTAGGCCCTAATACCAATCTAGTACAATTGCCAACATATATCTTTTTCAACATAAACATCCTAAAACCATCCATAGATTAATTTATAGTCCCCTATCACACTTAAAATAACACTTTATAATAATCTAACAACACTCAAGATGACCACTTAGTTAGTACTTACTTTTCAGTTGTCTACTTTCTCTCTTTTCATTATATGTTGTATTGTTAAAAATTACATTGGCTAGCATTGGTACAAGGATTTTTTTTGTGTGCCAATTGGATCATTCTCATTGATCCAATTTTTTATGTGATCACTTTCATTTCTTCTCCAAACTACATTGTAAAATCTTTCCCTCTTTTTATCAAATTATCATTTTATTCGATATAGTCTCTTAAAGACTATCATTTTACCTATATATAATACTAAGATGACCTAGTTGACCTACTACTCATTTTTACTAATCAAATTATAGTATTAGGTTAATTTAGTCAACTTTGTATCCTTACTAGACTATATTTTTCTATATCTATAGTACTAAGTCAACTTGGTTGACCCAGTACTCCTTTTCTCCAATTAGGGTATAGTAATAAGTCAACTTGGTGAACTCTATACCCCTTTTATGTTTTCTTTTTCCATGATTATAATACTAAGTTAACCCAATTGATCTTGTATCTAATTATTACCCCTAATCTCCTATCTGGATGACTTAGCTCTCTATTTCTCTTTCCTTAACATGTTGTTCATTTTCTCAAAACATCATGAATTCCCTTATTAGAATATTTTTGGACAACTTAAATGCATTTAGACATTATATGGGGTATTTTTTCCTCACTCTCTTTACCTCCCAAAAAAATCCTAACTCTTGGAGCACCTCTTCCCCTCTTTCATATCTGGAATGTAGCATGGTTCAAATCATACCCCAAGATGAAGTAGTTGGATCTGATCCTTTTTGTACCTATCAATATAATTCTCATCTGCAATATTTTCAACAATGTGGGAATAATTGACACAATTCTATCCAATAATCCCAATGGTAATCCACCTTCCAAAAACCATCCCCTAATACCAATTTTAGGAGTTCTCCTATAAACATCAACTCACCAATTGATATGACTCAACATCTCTCATAAGTCATACAACAAATGAACATAATGCAAACTACTAACACCTATAAAATGATATAATTACAATATCATTTGATCAATATGGATAATCAACCTTTGGTTCTCAATCCTCAATCCAGTCCAAATTTTATTCATCCACCTCTTAGAGATGCCTCAAGAAATGTTATTCCTCAACCTATCATAAATAACAAAATGCTTTTTAATATCTAAAATGAACCTTTAGCTCCTTTCATCATATCCATTGATGTTGGTAATATATATCCAACTATCAAGTATGATGGAATTAATGATCTTGCATCCTTTTTCAAAGTATTTGGCAATCTTTATAAAGAGTGGATCCAAACTAATACTTTCACCATAACAAAACTTATAGTTAAAACCTTCACTAGTGATGTATTGGAATGGCATAACCAACTTACCCAACATTCCATTCTATAACTTGAAGACTTAGTAAATCCTCTAGTTAAAGAATTTCAACATAATGACCTTCTTTTAATTTGTCTTAGCCATTTCAACAATGCTAAGCAATCTCCCACTAAATTAGCTCATTATTTCACCAAATGATGGAAATATCTAGCCCATAAGGACAACCATAGCATGACTGATAATAATGTATTTAAAGTCTTTATAATTACTTTAACTCCTTTACTTTAATATAAGTTTTGAACTTTTATTCCTCAAATGCTTACCAAAGCTCTTGACCAAGCCAAACATTAAGACTTCCTCATGAGGCAATTAAAACCTAGTAATAAATTCCTTAAATAATCTTTTCAAACTTATACCAATGCCATCACCAATAATACTCCTCAACCCAAACAAGGAGTGGCCAAAGATGACACTCCCCCATATTCTCACATACCACTAATTGTGCAAAAAATGAAAAAAAAATTTACACCCTCTAAAACTTTTACTTATCTCAATAATCCTCCTAAATGGTATGATCGTAATCAATTTTAATGGTTCCATGCTAACATTGGTCATTCCCATGAAACTTTTCAATGGCTTACTAAATTTTTTATCTCCTACATGCTTATCAATTCCTTCAATCACAAATCCATGATTCAACTCTATCATCAAGAGTACAACATTGCTTCTAAAAAATGATAAGCTCCCAAAGCTTCTTCTTCTAATAACAAAAAATATTTTTCCACATATAATCACCAAAAAAATACAAATAATTTTTGTGTTAATGATGTTGAATATACCCAATATTATAATAATTATTAATATTTTAATGCTACCAAGGTAAACTCTCATCACTAGCCAGCTCACAAAGATCTTGTCACAAAACCTAAGAAACCATATTTGGAGGAGAAAATTATAAAATATATTAAAACCACTCATTTAGATTTGGAATCCCATAAGGAACAACCTCTTTCTTCTAAACCCCAAATGACTTCCATTCCTTTAAAATATACCTTACCTTCTAAACCTTGCACTAGTTTTTCTTCTAAATCCCATTGAAACTTTCTTGAAGAAGTTAACTCCATGCCTTGCAAGATTCTACTTATGGAATTAGTTCATACTTCCCCTTATCATAAAAAATTATTTATGTAATAATTACAAGAAATTAAAGATCCATCCTCTATAGATGAATAATCACCCTCTATGTAGACTCAACCTACCAATGTGCATACCATCAAATCTATGTGTCCTTATTCCAAACCATCTACTAAATTTATTGAAGAGGACATGATTATTGAAAAAGTCCTTTTTCACATCGATGATCCACAAATATTAATTAAAATTTCCATTAATACTACCCTTATTCATAATTTTTTATTTGATGAAGGGTCTAGTATTAATGTAACATCTTTGTGGCTTATCGAACGACTTGGATATAATAAGGATCATCTCAAGAAAACATACCTTACTTGTCATGGATTTTATAAAACTAATAAAATCCACTTGGTTGTATTCAAGGTAAATTTTAGTAATGAATATTTTTTAATTCACGAATATTTCAATTTTTAGATTTTAGTTTTGGTGATTTTTTAGGTTTGGCAGATTGGACTTGATCACCAAAATTTTAGGGATATAAATTATTTTTTTAGTTGGCTCAAAAACCATTTACAAAATTATATTCAAAAATATATTAATTCACCACACAAACACACACACACACACACACATAATATACCTCTTGATCTTGATATCAAACAAGATAACCCCTCTAAACATCGATATAACTGAAGGACATTGCTGAATGGTAGTGTTAGATAAAAGTGTTGAACTATAATGTCAAATGATAATATTAACCACATATATATAAAAATATAATATAAAATTTCTAAAAAAACTAAATATTATTAAATATTTATATTTTTTTGAAAGATCTATGAAATTTAAAAAAAAGAATTATCATATATTGAGTCTGTATGTAAAAGGTATGACATCTAAAAGTTGGTATTCGATTACATCATTCAATTAGGTAGTATATTTGAAGTCATTTAGTTAGGTTATATGACCTAACTAAATGACCTAACCAAATGACCTAACCAAATGATCTAATTGAATTACCTAAATCATATGATCTAACCAAATGATGTAACTGATTGCCAACTTTTGGAGGCTGTAACTTTTGTATATAGACTCAAATTATGATTATTATTTTTATAAAATTGCATAGATCTTTGAGAGGAATACAAATATGAAATAATATTTAGGTTTTGGAAAGTTTGTTTTTCCTTTTTTATAAGATTTAAAGTCATTCAGCTTAGTCATTTGATGCAACTGAAAGGTAGTACAAAAAAATATAATGAATATTATCATTACTTCAATTAATATCTAATATTGATAGATTCAACATCACTCATATAGGATTCTCCATGCCTAATAAATATTTTTCTATAGATTCACCAAATAATTCTAAGAGGGTTTCCTATAAGGGCTCTTAAAATTAACCTTGGTTGTATTTGGCTTCCTCTAAAAATTAGACCCATGACCATTAAAACTAAACTTATGGTCCTTGATTTACCTATAACTTATAACATACTCCTTGGTTTCCCTTGGAATCGTGGAATGAAGGCCACTCATATAATGAGGGCCATCACTTCTTTCAATAGCCAATGCATCAAATTCCTACATAATGGAAAATGGTATAAGCATGATGCTAATACAAACCCTTGAAGTATTAAAATTCCTAATCTAAAATATCAATATCATATTCGTACAATCCCTACCATCCCTACCATCAATAGTGTTCCCTTTCTTGAATTCATCACTATCAATCCAAACTTACATGTTACTCTCACAAATTCAAATGATGATGAACCTAATTAATTTTAACATAATTGAAGCACTACTAAGCTACATCCTTACATATCAGAGTGGTTTCCTCCTTTATTACCTTGTGATCACACTATTCCCATCATTTATGAGATCATGGATTTTCCCCCTCCATGCAATACTTGGTACTTTCTTACCTAAAATACAACTTCACATGTAATGATTATGGAGTGGCCAAATTATTCTAAGATCATCTAATCATTTCTCCATGTAAGTTTAGTATCCTAATATTTTCACTTTCTAAAACTCCCTTTGAATCTCAAGCATGTACCATCTCTCCCACCTATGATGATAACTACATCATGGCCCAGGCTTAATATGGAGACTTAGATGTTCAACATTATCAATAAACTTTAGCTCAAATACATGATTCCAAATATAATTTCACATCATTTATATGGATTTTTAATTAACTAATAAAGGTCGTGTACCTCATTTTAATTCTCCACTTCATTATACTCTTTGGGTGGTAGAATAAATACTCCCTTTTAAACCTCTACAGATTTTTGTGTGTTCTCTACCACCTATAAATCCCATAATTACATTCGATTCTTTCCCCATCAAAGAAACTAATGACACACAAATCTTATCTAATAAATCTACTCCTTTGACTCCTAATATTACATTAGATGCTAAGGCCACAAATGTCTATTAGATACATTTTGAATATGATATCCATGGTAACCAAATTCTTGATCTTGAAGTAAATGTTGAGTATTATGTCCCTCTTCCCACTTTTCCTAGTTATTAAGCTATCCTTGAATTAATTCATGCTCAAGAACCTCAAATTCCTAAACAACATCACAAACTTATGAATTTCAAAAACAAATTCCCTTACTTCAACAAATTCATCTATAGCAGCAATCCTAAAGCTAATCCAATTTATTATTTACTAAGTGCACCATATCACTTCTAATATGGAAATGTTATACTTATCAAAGAAATTACTCACATTGAATATGATACTCCATCATATCCTTGACCTATTAGATTTTCTCATGAACTCATACCCACTGAACATGATAACTTTATCTTATGTTTTGATAAATATCATGAGATATTTGTTTTTTCCTATCAGGACATGCCTAGTATTGATCCTAGATGTGTCTTTGGTGTCATATATATAAGATTTTTAGGATTATTAGTTTATCTCTACAATATTTATGTTCACCCTACCAAGATTAATGATATTATTAGCATGCCCATCCTTTGATCTATTCTAGGCATTCACACTTATGTCAACAAGCTTGGGTTAATTAGATGATTCAACCCTAAAATTGCTTACCATTATATTCCATTAATTCTCTTATTATAGAAAATAGTACTTTAGAATGGACATATCCCTATCAAAAAGCATTTGATAACTTGAAATAATCATTACTTCACCAATCTACTCTTTTTCCTCCTTCAAATGATCAACCTTTGATATTATACACTTATTTGATACCCATATCTATTAGGGAAATGGTTTCCCAACATGATGATATTGGAAGAGAATATGTCATATATTATATCAGTCAATCCCTCATTGATTATGAAAAAAATTACACAAAATTCAAATTTTATTTCCTCACCATATATTTTGTAGCTAAAAAACTTTGACATTATATGATTTATCATACTGCTTATGTTATCATCCATTATTATCCCCTTCCTCTTCTTCTCCAAAGCATTTCTTCTTAGAGAAAAAATTAGAAAGTAGACGGTCCTTCTCATTTAATTTTATATCTAAGTTATTACTCAAAAAACTATCAAAGGGTAAATCATCATTGATCAACTTATCATAGCTCATGTGCCCATTATCAACCACCTTTAAGATAATATTCTTCATGATAATATTATATATATTCAAGGTTTCAACCAAGTCATATCCTTTAAGTATTAATTCCATAACTTCAATGTTAATCTTGAATCAAGTAATATTTATGAAACCGCTATCCTCCCTAATATTATGAAACAAAAAGTAGTTATTGAAAAACTTCCTAAAATTAATGTCAATTTACATGAGGGTACTTGAACCCTTCAGTTTAATGGAACTAAATGCATTAAAAGAGCTGGGGTTGGTTGTATTCTTATGATTCCTCTTGTAAAAATCATCCGTTTAGATTATTCCTTAACATTTGACATCACTAATAATATGGTCGAGTACAAAGCTATAATCTTAGGCATGAGAGATACCCTTGATTTATATATCCAATACCTACATGCTTTAGGTAATTTCCAACTAATTTTGTTCCAATTCAATGGTGATTACCAATGCAAAATTTATAATATCATTTCTTATTATTAAATTTTAACTACTCTCACCAAATATTTCATTTCTTTCACCATTGAGCCTATCCCTTAAGATCAAAATTATATTGTTGATTCCCTTGCTTCTTTAGCATCTATTTTTCATCCACACCAATTTCTTACCCATCTCACTTTTCTTATTCATATAATAAAACATCCATCTTCTAATCTACTACATGATTCATTAATTTTCCACATTGAGGCCATCACTATTCAATAAAGATCATGGTACAAAGACATTATTCAATTCCTAGAACACCAAACTTATCCTCCCAACCTATATTCTCATGAAAAGTCTCACATTAAAAAATGATATTTTAACTATGTATTTCAATATAAAATCCTATATTATCATAATGTTGAAGGTACCTTACACCACTATGTTATGTAAGATGAGGTTCCTACTCTTCTTGGAGAAGCACATGGGGGCATTTGTGGTGGCCATTGTAGTGGACATGATACAACCTAAAAATAATTATGTATGAGATAATTTTGGCCCACTATTTAAAAGGATACCATCAAATTCACTAAGAAATTTATCCTTACTAGGTTCATGACAATTTAATTCGTTTACCTCTAATTTAACTACAAATTGTATAATCTCCCTGGCCATTTTCCATGTGGGGATTAGACCTCATAGGAAAATTACCCTGATCTCATGATGTTCATGTCCTTATAATCATATCCACATAATATTTTACCAAATGGTTTAAGGCTATGCCCCTTTTTAACATCACTAATACCACCATATCTGAATTTATTCTTAATCAAATCATTTGCCACTTTGGTGTCCCTTATACTGTCATTTTAGACAATGATGCTAATTTCAAAAATAATGATGTCAAACAAATATATGCTAAATTTTAAATCAATCACAAATTATCCACACCCTATCATCCAAAATGTAATGGCCAAGCCAACTCCACTAAAAAAATTCTTAATAAAATTTTAAAAAGGATAATTCATGAAAATTAAATGGATTATCACCTTCATCTCTATCCTAATCTTTAGGCCTATCACACTAACATATGCACTACCAATAGGGAAATGCCATTCTCTCTACTATATGGTTATAAATTAGTCCTTCCATTAGAATTATCTTCCCTCTCTCCATATATCTCTTCATGGTATCATACCTAATGAAGAATTACATGAAGCTTGACTTCATGCTTTCGATCTATTTTCCAAACACCATCTTTCTTCTTTACAACACAATGACCAATATAAGACCCAAATTACCAAACAACATAAAAAAAAAGTTAAATTTTACACATTAAATGTTGGTGATCTTATCCTTAAATTATACTACACTCATGAAAAATAAGGTAAATACACCCAAAAATGGTGGGGTCCTTACTTAGTCAAAGATATTCTTGGTCTAAGTACCTATCACTTTCAAACCAATGAAGGTCATATCTTCAAAAAACCCACTAATGTGAAATTCCTCAAGATTTTTTTTGCCTAAACCTTTCCTTTGTCTCATGATTTATATATGACATCTATCTAACACTTTTTACAAGATACTTGCATTGGTTTCACCCTCTGTAATAGTTCTCTCTTTTCACAAACCTTAGTCCTTCCTTTTGGTCTTTTGGTTTCCCCTTTTCTTCATGAGTTTCATTGTAAAACTGAGGATACTATTTGGTATTCCTCATGATGTAATTTATCCTCTTTCTTTTCATACTTTTGAAACACTTTTTTGACACCCCTTGGGTTTATCATTTGTGAGTTATAGTGTAATACCATAGATAGGACTTGACCTTCCTCACAAATACCACCTTTTTATTACCTCACTTATTTTTCACATGCTTTATACACCCCCTTGGGTTTATATTTTATGAGTTAAAGTGTAAAACCATGGATAGGACCTATCCTTCCTCATAAAATCACCATCTTTTCATTCCTTTTCTAGAATGTGTTTTGTAATGGTTACAAGTTCTTGATCTTTGTTCTCAAACTTTAACTTTTGCTTCTTTTGATAGATGAAACTTACATAAAAACCTATTTTAACATGTTCTCCTACATTCCCCTCATTATTATGATAAGGAATCAGACTTTCCTATCATTGTATCCCTTTTTCCACACTTTTTGATATTTTTTGTGATTTGAATGAATTTAAATTGTTTCATGTTTCACTCCTCTTGATTTCATTTCCTTTCACCCCACATTGGATATAACAAGGTTGAATTCAAGATCACACTTTTATTTCACCTTGATTTATGAGACTCTTAGACACCATGATCTCTAAGCTATCTCTTTATAACCAAGTCCTAATTACTCAAATGAAAGTAATTTTTAGCACCCATGTTTGGTTCTCTTAATCCATATGTAGGAGAAATAGAATAAGCCATCAAGAAAGTTAAAATTTGAATCATTTGAAATATAATTCAATGATATACAAATGGAAACATAAAAAATCTCAAAATTCAAAATCATACCAAAACACATGATTACAAACACATCTCCCATCTCCAATTGAAGCTCAAACTCCATAGTTCACCTCACACTAGATTCAAGGTCCATTTAGGTGTGGTAGACTAGCAGATGGGAATAGGAAAATTCAATAACCTCTATGATGATACCTACTTTCTCACACAATTACCTAATATTTGTAATAGGCTAATGGACATATAAGGGGTCTTGAGGAATGGAGAATGCATTGTTGGAAGGTAGGTATATTTTATTTTTTATGCATATAGCCTTTATGGGATGATCTACATACTTCATTTGTTGACCTAATACTTGTGTGGCTAAGATAATTTCTTTAGAGTCCTTAACTTCAAAATTCCTCTTGTTTTAACAAACCTAATTTGAGTGTATTGACTTTAATAAATAATTCCTCTACCTTGGTTTTTCCCTTATTCTCCCCTCCACCCATTTCATTTCCCCTCTTGATAGGCACATGTGATTCCAAATATATTTTCCCTCTTCTATACTTCCTTCTTCTTTACATCTTAAAAAACATGCTAACATTACTTTGTTTTAGTTTTATCTATCTTTAAAAAAAATATATATGTTTGAGCAACTATGGATTACTTTATTTACACCATGAATCTACATTTATAGATATGCCTTGATTTTTTTATACCATTTTTCATTGTTGTACCACCCTTTTTGTGGATACTTGAGTCTGTTTCTACTTGCATGTACTTTTTTCTATTGTTGAGTGAGTTTGGCTTGTTACTTCTCACTCATCAATGTTGATTTACCATTTTTCTTGCCCATCTTTATTTAAGTAAGGATTGTTATTGCTTTCACGTTGATGTTTGATTACCATATTTTTTGACATGTATCTTTGGTTTGATTTGGTAAGTTTGTCTTTCTTATTTAAGGTTTACTTGTTTGAGTTTTTAAGTCTTTATTAGGCTTGGATTTTAGGTTACCCAATTTACTCTAAAATTTTGACCTTGTTACTTGGTCTAACATAACACTTGTCACCCCAACTTGCCAAATTTCCAAGTATGTCCCATCAACATAACACCAATTATCTTGGCTTTCCTACATTTTTTTTTTATCTTTAGTTTTGTATTCTTGGGTTTGTCAAAAGTAGTCTCTACCTCCATAATAAAAATACAAACACAACAGACAACCATCCAATGATAAAGGTAAGTCATGATATGCATTAATTTTAATTTTTAAGTTATTTTCCTTTCTATCATTTAATTTTAGTTATTTTTTCTCTAAAATACTACAACTTTATTTCACCCTCAATGTTGTGTGTTACTATGTTCTTTCTCAAATCACCATCCAATGTTTCCCCTAAGTGACATGTGATGAGATTCAAGTGGGGCATATGTATACACAATATTGTAAAATTTTATTAATTAATGATGCTTTTTATCTTATAATAATATGTCGAGTCTTAATCTCTCTGAGTATACACCCTAAGGGGTGCATTAGGAAAGGGTTGGGTAGACCATTAGTGCTTTATAGGATTTTTATTTCTTTTTAAAATTTGATATCAATCTAACTAGCTCTTAAAACCATTTCCCTAAGCTTTACCTCTTATTTTTCACCCTCCCCTACTCATTTTCCACCTTCATTATCCCTTTCCCTAACCTAAACCCATTTTTGGAAGTTTACATGACTATGTCAGCCACATCAATCTTGTATTCTTATTGACAAAGATTATTAAGGACTAGGTCAGCCCATGGCTGACCTAGTCCATAACATGTTTCTTTATCAATTATAATACTAGGTCGATCAGGTTGACCTTGTTGGCCAAAACTTTCAAAAGGGTTTAGGGTTAGTTTCACCTATATAAACATAGCCATTTTTCCTTTCTTAGAGGGTAGGAAAGAGTTATTATTAATTTTCACTTCTTTACAATATGCTCTTCCACCATTCTACTTGAGGAATATTAGCTTGAGGTTTCTACTTGGAGAAGAATCTAGTATTGTGGAAAAGTCTTGGATGATTTGGTCTTTTGTAGTGATCCTTATAAACCATAACAACCTCTTGAGAAGCACTTTTGGCCAAGGGAGAGATTGATTCTCAAGGGATTCATCTTCTAGGTAAGTATCTCTAACTTTGCTCCTCTATTTAGTAGAAAAAAGTAACATAAGCAATGGATTTTTAATACTATTGATCTCTCCATTCATTAGGGTTTTACCTATACATAGCTTAAATAGGATTCTCTTATGCATGTTTACTTTTATGTTTACTAAAGCACACTTTGTACCACAAGCTTTGGTGAGCACTAGATTATATTTTTTCTTTACTCATTATTAGTTTAGTGAATATGAAAACATAGGACCTAGTTAGGGTTATTGTTTAGTTTTTCTTGATTGGAGGCTTTGGAACCCTCCCTAGTGATGTTATTTTGGTAAGATATCCCTTGGATAGGTATAGAGGATTCATATTGGTCATGACCTCAATTATCTAATGTATCCCATATCAAAAGTGTAAGTAGGATCTATCTTCTCTAATTTAGAATTGATTTGTAGATCTAATGTATTTATCATTACATATAAAAGTCATATTTAGACCTCATATCATTGTCAATCACTTAGGCTAGTAATAAGACCTACAGGTAGCCATATATAACAATGAAAATAGGGATTGAGTTTGAACACATAAAGGTAATAATAGAGAATAAAAACATGTGAGAAATGGGGTATTATGATGGGATTGAGATCCTTAAACCATATGCAGGCCATTTAAACCCTAATACTTAGTATTAGGCCTTTTAGACCTCAAGCAAATCTTTAGACCTAGAAGTTCCACCATCACACTTGAGACACTCTCAGATTCTCATAATAAGAAATGAAATCATGATTAGTGTGAGATAATGATTTAGGTCTTATGGAGAAGGTTTTAAGTAGAGATAAATAATGAAATGATAGATTTAGTCATATATCCCTTCTCAGGTCACACAACTCTTAATAGTCACTTTGATCCATCATTTAAAATGCTTGGATCTTGCATAGCATAAGGACTTGGGTAAAATTATATTATAAGATGTTAGGCACCAATATGTACTTGAAATCCATTGAAGAGAGAGTTGATTTTAGGGGCCCACTTTCATGAATCATTGTTAATATTATAAACAAGTCTAGAAAACTTGTAGAGAGCTCATAGTCCACCATATTATGCTCGTATATAAACACACAAGCTGAATGAGAACAAAAAATTTTCAATATTTCTAGGGGGTATATGGAATAAACATCTATGACCATAATTTTGGGATTGGATGTCTCATATTTAAGAACCATCGTTAAGATGGTAGACTTCCAAAACCCTACTTAAACCCCAAGATAGACCAGACCTAAGAAAAGTGCATATTTTTACACAAAATTATCATGAATGACCTGATAAATTCCTAAAACATCTAGTCCACTTAGAGGAAACCTTGACCATAGTACTGGTATGTATTGACACTATATGAAATTATCATAAAATTTTACTTTTTTAAAGAGGTAAAGAATAGGGTATAAAACTATTTTAAAATTTAAAATTCATTGAAATTGAATGTTTGGGATTTGTTTTATCTCCTAAAATCATTAAATGTCCAAAAATATTCTTGGAAATGCCTATGTAAATCTCCCTTAAATAGCCAATTTGCATACATAAAAGAGAAAGTGGCCTAGATACATAGGTGAAGCAGGGTTGTAGGTGTTAAATGCTTGGAATATTTAAGTCATGTTATGAAACACTTTTTTAATCTTGTAACATGATAATTAATATTATCATAAGGTCTAATGTATAATTTCATGGTAACCAAGTACTAGCAGTCAAACTACTTGGCCTAACTAGCCTATTTGGCCTACTTGGTCAACAAAGAGAGTTAAAGGTTAGCATATAAAGGATATTGAGGGAGTTAATTTATGGTTATAATCCATGTAACTAATTATTAATGGGAAATCAATTCATTCCATGTTCATAATGGAAAATGAATTCAATTTTTTAACTTGGTCAATATGTTCAAAAGGAGGATATGTTATTGTATGTTTTATGATGGCTTAATTAAATATCATTAATGTTGTAACTAACAGGAATAGGAGGTATTTAGACAAATATGGATGTATCCATGCTGTAAGAGAGGTTTAAAAATTCAAACACATCCTCCACTACCCCACCTCAATGCCTAAGGGTTAATTGAATAGCATCAATGCATGGAGAGAGTTGAAACATGACTGTGGAATTGACTATAACTATAGTAGGAGTTGACTATGGTTATTTATGACCCATACCTCTCTCCTCCACTCTATTCTCCCCCTCTTTATCTTCCCCTTATACTATTTATTTAGGCATTAAGGCTTTGATTTGTAGCCCTCACTTGGGTATGAGGAAACTCTACATGGTTTTATACTTGATGAGCCTATTAAACTAAGAAATAAGATATTGTATCTCTTTAATGATGATATCTAGTGTGTTTATACTTTTTTTTTATTTGCATATGTGATGTATTTCCCTCCCTTTCAAGTCATTATTCACATAGATACAAATAAGGTGTCTTATGCAGGTTATGTCATGTGTAGAAGTGTTGGTGATGGGGTTTTAAGTGTGATCTGACTATTAAGAGTATCATACAAGACCTTATTCTCATGACCTTTAAATTATAGTTACCTAATACAGCCTCCACATGAAACATTTTTCCATAGAAACTCATGAATGTATTTGTTTAGTTATTTATTTAGTACACTAGTATTGTTAAGAGTCCAAATTGAGCAGATGAATGATAATACTAGTGTATCACCACCCCGTGGATTAGGTTTATTCTATGCAATCCTATCTCTTTTCTCCATAGATTAGTATCTCTTAGTGAAATACACCATATGTGATGTACCAAGGGATCTAGCCCCATAATATAGAGGTATAGTCTAATTACAAGGTCACTCGTAGCCTTTAGTCCATTCCCATGTTAGTCCATGTTTGAAGTAGAATTGAACACTATTCTTCACAGGGTGAAAATTGGGTTGATAACATAAAGTAAACAAGACAAAGAGATGATGCACTAAATTCATGGCCATTACCACACATTTTTAGGTGTAGAATGAACTATAATACTTACACATTTGAAGACTAAGAGGGAATATGATTACCAATTATAATATACTCTTAACCTTTGATGACACTAATTAGAACCTGTAAGCTAGATATAAGGCTAAATGGAGGTAAGGGAGTGAGACATAAGCCTTGGAGAACTGAATCATCACATAACAAGATCAATAACCCAAAAGTTTACACTAAACACAACCATAGGAAGAGGAGGAAAAAATTAATCTTCTATTAATTCATAGGATTAAAAATTAGTAGGGCTTCACCATACTCAAGTGGAAGATCCATTACAATTCCATCTTAGGTAGTACATATAGGATAAATGAGAGAGGTGAGAGTGAAATGATGTTGAGAGATTCCATGACAAGTGCCATTCATAATAAACTAGATACACTACCAAGCAGAAGATGAGATAACTATCCTATCACTCTCTTTATCTTTTGTTTCTTGGTATGATGATGATATTCAACAGTGCAATAGGAATTCTTGGTTGAGGAGTTACAATTAATATCTTAAGGGGTAGCTATAATTTTTAGGCTTCTTGAAACTTATCCATGCTTAGGCATATTTCATGCTGATGTTTTATGTCCTCTAATAACCTCTAATATCATGTCCATTTGATAGTATACTTGAAAAACTCAATAAAAACCCATAGGTATCATTAGAAAACTTTCAAAACCATGGACTCAATAGGGTACATGTAATTCAACCTCTCAATACTTAATTTATTCATTAGAATTAAATATTAAAAAGTTTAAAATCCTTCTATGGATGATATGATATGATTATAAATATACCTTGAAAGTTTTCATGTCTCAAATCACCTTGAAGAGGTGTGAAAGTCAATCCTCTATGCAAGCAACAAGGTACAATCTTCATTACGTATGGTTTCTAAATTGATAATATATTATAGAACTATGGCATTAATTTAAAATGGATTTTTGAGGGAATCCATACCTCTTAAAAATATTAGAAGTCCTCTTTCATTTATTAGGAAACTCACACCTACTCAAACTTCTACAAATAGGCTTAAAAAAGTAGTTTCTTAGGCCATTTTATTACCTCTTCCACTTCACACATGCTACTAAATGGATTCAATACGTTATATTTGGACCTATATATTTTATATAGGTGTTTATAATGCCTTTTAAGTGTATTATATTCCATTAAAGGGTGTTTTAGCTTCATCGATCTTCTTTTGGGGTTAATTAGTTATTTTGAGACCTCTTCATCCTTAACAATTGTTGATAGTGTTATGGCCATTAAAGGACTACAAACTACCATGAATTGGGAGTAAAAAATCCTTAATAACATCCCATAATAACTTTATATGCCATTCAATTCCTCAATTAACTTTCCATGTGATAAAAATGACCTTTGAGGCTTGTAGGCCTATGTGATGAGGTTGAGAGAATATTTTTAGTTTAAAAGGGAATATAATTGCATGGTTTTAGTTGGAAAAATATATATAATAGTGCTAAAACACCTCGCATGTTGTCTCTAAATTTTTTACAAAAGGTATTGTCTCTTCAAATATCCCTAAAGCTTGTTTTGCCTATAATGAGGGTCTGTGAACAATAGGCAAATATAACCCTATCAACCCTATTTTGGTTTTTCCTCATCTTTATGAAGGATTATAAACATTTTAAAATCCTATCCAATTCTCCTTAAACCTTTGTGACTCCCCAAACCTCCACATTCAATCCAAAATTATACTTTTCCTTCATGTATTTATCCACAGGCCTAATACAGTCAAGTTCAGCATGTTCTTACACAACTCTTTGATTGATTTGACTTGTAGGTGACTTATGAGTTATATAATTCATATAACTTAGATATAAATATTTAATTCATCTCTAACACCTCATATTCTATGAAAACTTACTCCTCTTATAATCAACCTCTGTGTCTAGACCTATAGAATTTGTCTTTGACTTGAATATCACTTGTTTATAGTTTATCTGAAGAAGGTTAGTGTAGGGTTTGAAACTTATCTAATACCTTTATTAAACCTTGTAGATCATATTCAAAAAATAATAAACCCATTTTATCTATTGGTTTTTTTTACAAACAATATTTTAACTTTGTTAATTACTAATGTTTTCTCTCTTGTAGGAACCCATCAGGTCTCAATCTCTATAAGTGCACACCTTAAAGGGTGCACTGGGAAAGGGGTGGGTAGACCATTGGTGATTTTCAATAGTTTTGGTCCATATACCACCACTTTCAATGAACACAAACTTATCTTATACACTTACCTAAGTTTTAACACCTCCCTTACACAATCTTATAAGCAATTAACCACCTTATTTAGCCCCTATCTAAGCCAAAAGCACTTTTTGACATTTACCAAATAAAGTTATCTTAGGCCAAATTTGTACCTAAATTATATTTAAACATTATCGGACTCTGAGGTCCTTGGCTGACCTAGTATGGGACCTAACATGCTTTTATGAATTAATGATATAGAGTAAAATGGGCTGAATCTACTTTTTAAACTTCTAGAAAGGTCTAGGGTTAGATTCAACTATATATACACATTCTTTTCACCATTTTTGTGTGTGTGTGTGAGAGAGAGAGAGAGAAGAGTTAATTTTTCATTTTTTATTCTTTATAATCTACTCGTTCACCATTCTAATTGAGGATTTATTGCTTTGGGTCTATAATAAAAAAGAATAACCTTTGTCTTGTGAAAGTTTGAGATTCATTAGGAGGTCCTTAGCTAGACTATAATCTATTATCCATCCTTAGATTCTTCAATAATACAAAATAATATCTTCCAAAGAACCATTGGCCAAGTGAGAGATTGAGTCTCGATGAGTTCATCAAGGTAAGTATCTCTAAATATAATCTTATATTTTAGTAGATATAAGTAGCACAAGTAATGGATTTTGAATGCATTTATTTCTCCATTCATTAAGGTTATATATATATATATATATATATATATATATATATATATATATATATATATATATATAGATATAGATATAGATATAGATATATATATATGTATATATATATGTATGTATGTATATATATATATATATATATATATATATATATATATATACATACATATATATATATATATATACATACATATATATATATATATATACATACATATATATATATATATATATGTATGTATGTATGTATGTATGTATATATATTAACTTAATTAGAAGAATCATATGCATGTTTACATTCATTTTTATTATCCACATTTTGTGCCACAAGCTTTGGTGAGCATTAGATTAGATTTTAATTTAGTTTACACATACCTAGTGAATATATAAAACATAAGCCATATCTAGGGTTATCACATGCTGTTACTTGACTAGAGGCTTTGTAACCCTCTTTACTAACACTATTTTCATAAGGGACCCCTTAGTTAGGTCTAATGGATATGTCTTGGTCATGATCCTAATTGTCTACATGTAGTAATAAGCATAAGTGTAAGTATGATTTAACTTCTTTGAGCTATGATTGATTTGTAAATAAAATGCATTTTACCTTGTATACATTTTGGTGAACCTAACATGAATCTAATCCTTGTTGATTTTATTTCACGTATTCATTTTATTATAATATTATTTATTTTTATATTTGCATTACTATATTTAAAATATCGATAAATTCTAACATTAAATGCACATATTTATCACATAACCACTCTAAGTTGACTATTTTCTCTATTCAATTATTTTCTAAATACAAGTGACAAGATCAACCTGATCAAATCTATTCTCTTCTTCAATCATAAGATTGGAGACTTAATTGACCTAGTCAACTCTATTAATAGTTTTATTTTTCAGCACATAGTTTTTCAAACTTAATCAAACCAATCGACTCTATTCTTAGATTATTTTTAGCACACAAGTTTTGTAAATTATGTTGACCTAGTCAAATCTATTTGAAAAATATAAAAATTAACATTTAAGTATCAAAACATATTTTTTTTGAAATAAACATCTTTAAAACCACCAAGGTTCACTCTTACCTTGTCTATTATTTCTATTTTTCATTTATAATATTATTTTTCATAGTTTGTAATCTATAAAACTACAACCATACATTGAGCTCGGTCGATTAGCTTGACTTAATTATATAGCCTATCTTCTCTATAGAATACATAGTTGACCTAATCGATTGTACTCTCCCATATTTTAATTCTACAAAATAATAATGACCTTATTGACTATGTTATATATTATTTGCATATAATGTTGCCTAAACCAACTCTGTACTCTTCATAGTCAAAGGAATTAACCTATTTTACTAGTAATTAATTCACTTTTTATTTTAGTTACTTGCATGCTTAGAGTAACAAAGACTAATTAGGTGGTTTTCAATTTACTAATTTAGTCACATTATTTTTCTCTTTTTTACACACTTCCAAATCACCTAAAACTAAAAAGCATGAAACATTCTTCTTCCCAAGGTCTACCTACTTAGATTTCACCACCAAGGGGGAAGCCAAGTTATTTTTCTAGTGATTTATAAAAATATGGTTGATGGCATATACTATAAAATACCTAACACCATTATCATTGTAGGATTGTGAAGTGAGGGAGTAGGATCCAATATCAAGTTAGTATCATTCCATTTTGCACAAAAAAATTACAAATTTTGAAAATTTGAAATTATTTTTGACAAATTAATTAATTTTATAAAATTCTAAAATATTTTTCTAAAATTTACAAGGATTGAGGTTTAAGGACGTAGTTTTGAAATCTAGGGTTTTAGAATTTATGAAAATTATGCAATAAATTTAAATTCTAAAAATTAATTTTGCTTAGGAATAATGCACAAAATTTGATAAAAAAAAATAGAATTTTGAGATTAAACTTTTGTATAAAAATATTAAGGAAAAACCTCAAGTGTATCTAAGGTTTTAGGTTTTGTTCGAAGTAATTTGGGCTCACCAAATATTTTATTATTTTTGAGAATCTAGTGTTTAAATACTAAATAATAAGGGTCTAGAATAATAGGTAAAATCTAGATTAATGGGGGGAAATATTGATTTTAGCAAATAATTATGAAAGAGAAGAAGAAATAAACTTATCTTAAATTGGGATAAAACAAATTATTCTAGAGTTGATAATTAAGGATTAGGATTGAGACAATATTAGGGATCTAAATCTGGTTTCTATTTTTTGGTTGGACATGAGTGCTCAAATAGGATACCCTAGTGTCTGGTGTTATTGTCCTTCCTATTTGTATTGTCCTGAGTATTTAAGCTTTTTGGGTTTTCCTCACCTAGTCATTATGATCCAATGTGCCAAATTTTTGGGGTTAGAAGTGAATAGAGCTTGTTACAGGTCCATTTTAGTCTTTAATACCTATATCCATCTACACATGAAAATAATGAATGCATCAAAAGTAAAAGGTGGGGAAACTAGTTTAGGAAAAGAATGATCACAAAATATAGAACCCCTATTGTTATAACTACTACTTACATTAACCCTCAAGCTAGGGTCTTAGATCAAATGTATTTCTCCCTTAGGGGACATGCATAATCAACCTGCATGATATATGCAAGAATGACTTTCACCTAGGTCCTTCCTTGATCAAGCATGCAAGTCTATGTGTGATGTAGAGAAGCTAAGTTATACTATTGAATTATTTTTATTATGTCTAATGTGCCAAAGTAGTAAGTTATAGAATATGAAATTCCTTGTGTAGTCATTTATATAGGAGATCATTATTTCAAATTTGGGATATTTATTTACATTTGGTCAATATTGGAAAACTTAAGAATGAAGCAAATAAAAGGGGTAAGAATCATCTTGTGGAAGAAACTGATCACTATATCTCAATTCGACTTTGGATAGGAGCACTATAAACTAGAGACCATGGGTTTTAACATTGTACTCCAATCTCAATGTTCTTTTCCTATAGGCTAGGGACTAGAGGATATGGAGTGAGAACGGAAAGATGATCTAGATGAAGTGGAATAACCATTTGAAATGCTTGAGGTGACTAGTAATGGGTAAAAATGTGACTTAATCTTAGAACCAAATCTAAATGGATAAAACAAAAGTCATGGCTAAATATGAACAATGCTCATATTCTCTAGTTTAAGTCTCTTATAAAGGACTATGAAAAGACATGATATGTGTAATTACTTAACCAATTTATGGTGTATATAGGCATTTATGTGTAATTTTGGTAAATTTTTACCTATTAATAGCACATGTATACCACCTTTATCCAACTCTCTCTCTCTCTTCCCATTAGTTACCACCATTAAAATTGCCTTGATGGATCCCTTTTCCATGAGGCATTAAGTGGCTATCCACACCTATAGATTGAATTTGATGAAGATACCATGAAAATAATTCATGATGCTCATGAAAATGAGGTTTAATCACCTTAAGGGTAATTTACATATCTCCCAAGGTGGTTCATTAGCTCCATAATTCCTATCTATGTCCATTGACACCTCATTTTTGTTGATTAATTAGGCCTCATTAGCTAGTCACTCATTCTTCTATCCATCCATTATTTAGATGAATAAAAAAGTTAAACCAAACCTTTAAGATATCTAAGAAGGCTTGAAAAACTATTTAATTAACCCTCTACATGATTACTTATACATTTCAAACATTTATCACTTATAAATTCATCCTCCTTGCATGACTAGGTCATCTAGACTAGTTTTGCTAATAGGTTGATTGGAAGAGGTTAGTAGAGGATATTACAGGGAGGAAAGTGAATATTTATAGATTTAGAGAGGTGAAATAAGTCCCAAGATAACACTTCTAATTATTTAAAACTTATGACCATGTGTTACACCCCAGTTCTTGCTTAAAACCCTAGAAACTTACAACTTATATAGGTGTCCATACAACATCTATATAACTAAGTACCATAAACATGGCCTCCTTTTAGTGTAAAAAACGTTTTAGGTGTTTTTTAAGGTTTCTATATCTATTTTGATACACTTTTATTTAGATCTCTCCATTCAAGTTTTTATTAGGGTTTTATGCGGGTTTAAGAGTGTCTAAGAATCTTAACAATGGTTCCTAGAAGCTAGGGCCTAAACCTCTGAACAATTTCAACTAAATTCATGTAGACACACTACTCCACCTCTCTTGAATTATTCATCCTTTAATGTATATGTTTCATATAGCTAAGATCATGTAAAACTTTCTATTAAATGAGAAGAATGCTTTCTAGATAGCCTCTGAGTATCTATAGTCTAAAATGGCTATAACTATAGCAACCCTCATACAACCCAATATGATAAAATAGTTCCCAAAAAATATGATGACCTATTTTATAAAGGTTTGAAGTTCCCAATTCAATCTCATTTTACCCTTTGATCCACCTTTAAGTGACATTACTTTAATGGAGGTGTTAGACCAACATGTCTAATCACCTCATTCTTGAATTTTGGCCTTAATTTATGTCTTATGAGGCATTTATCCATTGATTTCAATATTTACATCATAATTGAAGTTATATTTAATAACAATTTTGGCTTGATGAATCCATTTTCCTTATTTTACATGCATACAATCTTTCATCTCAACACCCAAGTCTATTTACTTGAAAAACTAGTCATGGAGGTTCTTATAGGTAAATATTAAGGATTATTTGGATATTTTAGGACCCATTCTCTTTGCTAAACTTCATGATACATACATATAGTTTTCAATTCCTTAATTTCAAGCCCAAATTATCCTTTTTAGGCCTAGTTTTTATAACTTTATCTTTTCACATGCCAATTAATAAGTTATTGTGATGCTCAAAAGACCCGAGGGGACCTCAAGGACCATTTCATAACTAAACAACTCCTTCTAGATGTGTTTTTTGGCAAAAATATTTCATCAGGTGCCATCTAGGGTTTAATAAGGGTTTAAGATGTCTAACATATTAAATATGGTTCATAAATTATGTATGTCTAAACCAAAACTAATTTCCATGAAATATTAGTACATTTACCCCTCCATCTTCCCTCAAAATCTTAGAATCCCATACATAATGTGTGTAGAGATAAGAGTACTGACAGATGAATCTTGATCTCTTTATTGACTAATTATAATAGGATAGATTCTTAGGGATCATTCATAAAATTGAACCCCTTAATGACTATCATTATTTTAAATATGATTACTTTAATTTTTGTAAGATCCTTCATCTTGGGTCTCTTTGTGGTGAAGGGTATGAGCATTTGAAAGTGGTCCTTGAGTTAGATGCTTGGAGCTCTATGAATCATATAGGGTCCTAAGGGCAAACTGAGCCTCTTTATATTTCCCTTTTCTTGAAACTACCTTACCAAGATCTGAACATCCTCCCATACCTTTCATTATCATCAATCTACTATGAAGACTTGAAGATGCTTCAAAATGGCAATAGGGCTTAAGGCCAAGTTTGAGGTCTATCTCCCTTTAGCCATTCATCAAGGGTATTTGACTTAAATCTTGAATGGTATTTTCCCAAAAGAGTATATGAATAAATTTACTATCATATATTATTTCCTAAAAAACCCCTTATGAAGTCTATCCTACTTGTGATCTCTTCAAACCATCAAATCACTCACCTAGTCTCAAAATTTATTGCTAATAGATTGGACTAGATCCAAGACAAAAAAATGGGTATATCTAATAATTTCATAAACATTAAGAGATAATTAAAACTTTTATCCACTCATATTTTCCATTTTTACAAAATCTAAAATATTAGCAACACCTATAGAGGCTTCAAACAACAACTTTCCCATGCCTAGTTATAGGTCTGCCTACAAGTCTAGGTGCTTGGTAGTATGAGGTGGTATGATTAAGCCTTTATCCCTCTCTATTATATTTCCCATGTAATTATAGTATTTATAATATGTATCAATTTTAGTGACACCCTTAGGTATCAATATTTCACCATCCCTTTCCTATGCATACTTTCTCCTCCTTAGACTAGGTTTTATGCCCAATTAGGCCTATGTAATAATTAGGTCTATGTGTAGTTTCCTTATACCTTTGGTGGGTTTATCACCATGTTTTATCCCATTATTTATTTTTAATCTATAAATTTTATGGATATATACTATCTATGACCCTAGGCAAGATGTATATCTCTAGATATGCCAACAATATTATAGGTGTCACATTGCACACGTTGACTATTTATAGGGGTGTATGAATAGGATTATAAGTGATGAGAGTGTTTTATATATTATTGAAACATATTTTAATCTTCCAAATTATAATCCAAATCCTTGATATATCACCATATTAGTCACATTACCTTTTATACTCATGGGTGTTCTATATGTGAAAATCTTGGAGGGCTCTTACACAATAGGTCTAGATGATCTCCTATAGGTGGTCACTTGCTTTCTCATCAGGGTATATGGCCATATAGTTCCATATCTTTGTGAAATTAGTTTTATTGATAAATATGAGGAGTATATAGGCTCACTTTTCATGATTTAGTCTTAGAAAGATGGGTGGATGGCCTATGGGGAATGATAGTGGGGTAGTATGGCATTTGAACATGGAGTGTAGGGTCTTAACTAAAGTTCAATGGTAGTGGAATAATCATGAAATGGTATAGGTCACTCTATAGCTTGAAATTAAGTGTGGGTAATTACTCGGTATAGACCATAAGGACCTTGGATATTTTAATATGTATACCTATCAATACATAACACTTTAGCGGACAAAAAAAGGGCATATAAAGTTAGAAGTTGAAACTTAGTACTTTTCAAAGAACCTTAATATTTTATAATAAACCTTAACTTTTTATAAAGTGACTATGAAGAGGTTTAGAGGTAGAAAGGTTATTTTAAGGCTTGTGGGGAAATCATGAATCTAAAACTCCATTTATTGTTTATACTTTGTTTGTGAACCTTGAGCCCACCATTCAACAGCAAATCATCTACCCATATAATGAACCCCATGTATGTATGCAGTCTTCTCTTTGAAGACACCATGAGATAATAGGAGATCTATGTGAATATCAACTTGAATCAAAGAGATCTAGGCAAGCTTGAAAACACCCTATTAATCTTTTAAAACTATTACTCCTCAAGTGAATGCACTAATATACTCCACTTTACCATTCAAATCTACCTATAGACAATATGTTTTGGTTAGTTTAGATGTTTTTCATCTATATAGGCCCACACATTTGGTCCAAATGTTGAGGAAGTCATGGAAAGTCCCTTCAAGACTTGAGGAATTAAGAATAACCATTAGTGTAGTCAAATAAACTAGAAACTCAATAAAAACATTCTACTCCTTTTGGCTTGTGTAGATGTGAATGGTGACCAGACCCCTAAATTTATTAATGAATGTTCATAGAGCTAAGGGAACCAATTTTGAAACTAATGCCCATGAATTAAAGGTGACCATTTGTACTTTATCTAACCAAGAGATTGGGTCTTATTTCTCTCCTTCATATTGTCTAAGAACAAACATGAAGTTCTCTCTAAGCTTACCCATGAGCTCAATGGTGAGATAGATTAGTTTTGGGATCCTCAAGTAATGAAACACTCTGATTTCTTCCATACATGCTAGTATTGACTTCCTCCTATATATTCTTGACTGCACCTAGGTCAGTCCATACTATATGAATATGTACCCTTAAAAAACTCCTAAAATTTGTAAACTCCCTACATTTTCTCATGTTTTAGACCATAATCCATTATTAACATGTAGGATGAGGGAAAATAGGAGTCAGGTAATGCATTAAAGCCCATGGTACAAATTGGAGAAGCTAAAAGGGCATATTTTGGAATGTATGAGGTCCACTAGTTTTAATAAAGCATTGAATTTTGTGGAAGGGGGGATCAATAGTGTATAAAATGATTTAGTTATGGCCTAATTGAGTTTATGAAAGCTCTTTAAGGTGTGTATGATGGTTTAGTGGAACATCATGGTCAAATGGAGTCTCATTATGGTCAAAAGTCTTACTTTTAGAACACATACATGACCTTAAGGAGGAATAATAATTGATTATCATATCAACACATATTAAGATAATTTAAAACCTATTACAAACTTAAATTGGCCCAAATGCACTTTCATAATGTTTTCCAAAGCTTGGAAATGAATCATACCTCATATAGTTTGCATTCATTAGAGGTGTTCATGACGACTCATCAGTTGCATTATCAACTCACCTCCACCATGGCACCTTAGATGTTGAGTCCTATTTAAAACTAACTAAGGACACTCATCCATGTTCAAACATTATAAAGATGCTTAAAACAAAATGAAACGTGAGGTGAGGGGAATCATTATGTATCTCTTAGCATGGTAAGATAGTAAACTTCATACATATGGAAAGACAACTAATGACTTGTTTTAAACTACCCTAATTTTCTTAGATGCATGACAACCATGAGATGTAATGGTGAATTATGTCCCTAAGGCTTTAGGTTAACCCATTTCCAAGCCTAAGACTAGAAAGTGGTCAATATTTCTAGTGACTCAGTTGGTTGGACTAGCCTACTAGTCAAGAAAACTCATAATATCTTAATTTACCCTTCATAAATAGAAAGTGAACCTTTGAATACATATAGACTATACCTAATACCTTATATACCTTAGGAATCAATGATACACAACAAGACACCAAATAATAGACAAGGAAAGACAAACACACAAAGCAGTAAACAACTAGGATAAAATAACAACTACCAAACATGTGCAATAAAACTTAGTGGAAAGCAAATAAACTAGATACTATGTATAAGAGGACCTAGTTTTCATAATAATAATAATAATTGATGAACATCCCATTAATAGGGATGGGAAGTTCCTCACCATTCAACTTGAATATTTTGAAATAATTTCTCTCCTTGTATCTAGTAATGATGTATGGTCCACTCCAAAGACTATCAAACTTTGATTGTTTACTTGGTTTGGCATGGTCTTCATCCCATTTAAACATAATGTATCCTTGTTGAAAGGTCTTGGATGAAGTTATCTTGTCAAATTATATTTTTAATTGGTATTTTTTGGAACACATAACATACATAACACCATAGATTATCTCTTATAACTCCCTCAACTCATTCATTCTTACTTCTATTGCATCATCTTCCATGATCTCAAGTTGGTGTGCAAGCTCTAAGGTTGGAAGCTCTAGTGAGATGGGTAATTTTGCCTCTCTATCATAAAAATGAGATAAGGAGAGTGACTAGTATACCTCTTAAGAGTGATTCTATCAGCCCATAAGGTACTCCTCAACTCTGTGTATTATTCTCTTTAATTGTCTTCCATTATCCTCTTAATGATCCTAATCAAGTTTTTATTGGTAGAATCTACTAGCACATTGCCTTTTCAGTAGTAGTTGGATGAATAATTGAGATATATTCCATATTTAAGGGCCAAATCACACACTTTATCACTATTTAAATCCAAGGCATTATCTAATATAAAGGGTAGAGGGCACCCCAAAAATAGTCACAAGACTATTATAGAACTCCAAAACTGAGTTCTCATTTGCTTCTTTGAGTGCAAATTCTTCCTCCCACTCAATAAATTAATTAGTAGATTTTAAAACCCGATTATCCCAAAAAATATAGGAGGGATTGATCATGCTTATGAAATCTAATCCCATTGCATGAAGGCATATTTAACTTGGATGGGTTTTAGAGGCAAGGCAACTAGTCTCTACTTATCAGTTAATAAAGCATATTTCAAACACATTCTAACCCAATAATGTGAGTCTATGAATAAGGTGGGATAAAATTATCCTGATGTTATGATATTTTATGATCTTGTCTTAGCTTCAAAGTGTTCACTTGTAGGCCCATCATGAAACTACTCTACCAACTTGTCAATATGACTAGTCTCAACACACCTTAAGAGCATGCCACCAAAGTCCTTGAAGATCACTCAATGCACTAAAATGTAAGGGATGGAATATAGTATAAATTTCCTCATTTTTTTCTTATCTAGTCCTATAGGAACTCTCATATTTTAATTAACTTTAATACATCTTGGGTCTAACTAGAAGGAGTCATGTTTGTAGTTGCTTGTTGACTATCTTGGACTACCAAAACCATGTCCTTTTCTTCTTTAAAATTTTATGAAATATGTTCAAAAATACCAATACCTATGATAAATTTTGTAACCTTTAATCATATATCATACTCCATGCACTTGGTCACCCAACTAGACCTCTTCTCACTTAAGTCCCTATTGAGTATGAAATATTTTATACTAGGGTGAACTACCATCACAAAGACCTTGTTATTAAGCACCATGTTATTGAAATTTTTTAGGTCTCTCATGATATCAAGGAATTATTTTTAAATAAATATTTATCTCTCCTCATACCCTTCCAATGCTTGATTGAAGAAAGCAATGGGATTCTCCAATCCTTCATCATTTTGTTACATGAGCATAATAAAAATAACATCAATTGGGGAGAATGCATACATGAAGAATTATTTGGTAAAATCAAGGTTGAGGAGGGTGGGAGCTTGGGAAATGGCATACTTGATTGGTTTAAAACTTCTTTTTCCTTCCTTGGTCCATGATAACTCCTTATGTTTATTGAGCATGTGAGTGAGTGGCCTCACCAATTCTACAAATCCTAGAATAAACATCATAATGAAGTTAATTTTTCCCAATAAACTTTATAATCCTTTCTTGTGCTTAAGAAGGCAAAAAATAAGGATTAATTCTATCCTCTTAGGGTAAATGGAGAGGCCATATTTTGACACATTATGTCCTCGAAGTCTGTCTTCATGGACTATAAATATGCATTTTTTGGGTTTAAGGAGACCCCAAACTACTTGGACCTATCAAACACTAACCTCAAATGTGTCATGTGATGTTTAATTTCCTCTGAAAATATAGTTATTTCATTAAGGTATATAGCACCATATCATTATTGATCCCTTAGAAAGCTACATCTTTTTCCCTTTAGAAGGTAACCACATAATTGGATAGTCCAAAGGGAATATTCATGTATGCATAGGTGCCCCACTTAGTTGTGAAGGTAGTTTTGTGTCTATCCTCTTATCACACCAATATATTATTATATCTAGAGTATCCATAAAGTAAATAGAACCTCTAAGAACATACAACTCTGTAAAGAATCTGATCCATGGATGGTAGGGGATAGTGATCTCTTAAAGACACCTTGTTGAGATCTCTAAAGTCTACACACAAACATATCTCCCCATTATTCTTCCTTACATGGACATGATTTTCCACCCATGAGGAATGTTTAATGGGGAAGATGATCTTGGATTAAATGAGTTTTGTCAACTCCTTCCTCATGAGTATCTCAATTTTGGGGTTGACTGGTCTCTATTTCTACCTCATTAGTTTGGATTTCTCCTCCAAATCTATGGTATGTTGGGCCAAACTAGGTGTTATACATATTTTTCACACCCACCTTAATTTTTATAGGATAATAATTTTCTATAATAGAGATGACTCAATTATAAATTTTAAAACTATGTTGAGAACCTGGTCAATTAGTAGTATATTTGGATGCATATTTTCAATTATGAATTGATGATGATTGGTTCATGAGTTCATGTTTATATTTTAAGTGGTTTCGAAAATCATAATGGATAAATGAATCAAATATGCATATATATTTATCACTTTGAACATTTGTGATCAGTCATTTTGCTTCTCAGTTGGTTATTCAAATTATGATACACCATTTTTAATTTGGAATAGGATCACTTTGTGTGGTTTTAAAATTGAAAGCATATATATTTGCTATGATATTTTCAAATATCTATCTTGATATTAGTAAATGTGGATTATCATAAAAAAATTTGGATTATACTTTTAGTTTTGATAACTTGAGTAGTCTATGGTGACTAATTTGGTATACAGTGGTAATGTAATAGTTGGTTTGAGTTAGATCCAAATAGCATATAAATTCATTATAATGATTCTTCTCTTAGTTCATTTTTCAAATTACAAATATACAAATGGATCAGCCATAATTTAATAGTTTTTCAAATCAAATACTTTTTTGATTTTTTATAAACTTTATGTTTGAAATCATATGAGTTCATCAATTCAGTAAATACTACTTAGTCAGGCAAAATTCAGTTGTTATTTAGTGAATATTTGAAATCTTAGCATGATTAATTTTTGGTTTAATGTTTGAAAAAATTAATTCATGATGATGTTAAATACCCTAAGGGGTTATAAGTATACAGTAATATATTATGCTAAGGTCATATTCTAAATACCCTAAGTTTTAAAACATATGACTAATGGTCATTGGAGTCTTATTGCTTCAAATGTTTTAAACCTAAGTCTATGTCTCAAGGAATGGAATTCGAGGGCATAAAGTTTTGTTTGTAATGTTAATTCAATTAACCTAAATCTATGTGAAAGTAAATATTTTTGAAATTCATAAATATTGGAGATTTCAAAAGAGATAAATCAATGCCTCAAGACTTGTAGATGGTGAGTTGGAATTCATACGAGTAGTTCATTTGATGGTCCATCATGGCACTTTGAGCTGGTAAAGGAGTTAATGTAAAGGTATATTTGAGGATTCAATATATTTTAAGGATTTTTGGTGGTTTGAGGAACTTAATGCTCAAGGTACATGCTTAGATTCATGTATATTAGTTAAGGGTTTAGTAAAGAGCTTGGTGTCACCAAGTTTGATAGTTTACTAACATGGGTGATGAAATTGCTAACTACTAGCATTAAATTTTATAAGCCAATAAAGATTGGATATATCACTAGGGTAGTTACATCAAGAGATTTCCATTATAAGTAACTTTATTTTCATTATTCTTATCATTTTTTTCAAGCTTTCTTGTGGAAGAGAAACTCTATCAGTTTGGATTTTGAGTTATAGATAAGGATTTTGAGTAGAAAGATTACAAAAAATCACTTACACATATGCCTCAAATAGAATGAATGAGTTTTTAATATTGTTTTTATTATTCACTTAAAGTTTCATTTTTCATGGGAAGAATATGATCTTGACCTACATTTTCATGAATTTTGAGTTATGTTCTACGCATGCATGTTTGGGAAGGTGATATGATGCTTTCAGTTTCATGGATTTATGTTTCGATATAGAAGGCTATATTGAAGCAAATGGTTTTACAGTTTTAGTATATTCCCAAGATGATATAATAAAAAATGACTTGAGCATAAAATTTGAGAATATATGAAACTCTTTTTTGAATATGAGTTCAATTTTGGCTTTTAATTTCAAAGATTGTTTTGACTTTCAATTTTCAAAGGTTTTTGTTGAAATTTTAAAGTTGAGTTCTATGAAAATGATGAAAGGTATTTTGTGTGTTTAACATGTATAAAAATGATTTCATTGACATATTTGAACATGCAAATATATTTTCTCAAATGAAAGATTTCTAAAGTCTCATAAATTTGTAGTTTTTTGGGAAAGATTTTGCATAGTTATATAGTGTGTTGAGTTTTGAAATAGTGTAATTTATGTCAAACTTTATTTTTTAGTTTTGGATTTTAAGAGTCTATGCATAATAAGATTATGGTGAATGAATACTAATTTTAGTTTTAAAATAAAGTTTACATGCATGTTATTTAATTAAATCTTGTCAAATTTGAAATGATGGAAGTTTTTCTCACATTTGTGATTCAACTCTATGATTCGATGGTTCTATCATTTTTGAAAGATGTGATGGTGTAGTTTTCAAAACCATAATTTGTGCATGTAGGGTTTTTTAAGGTTGTGATATTTGAAAAATCAACATATTCGAAAGTCATTCTAGGTTTTATTTCAAACATGGGAAAGAAATAAATACTAAAAACAATATATTTTTTCTTAGTTTCAGAAATATGATTTAAAAAGATATATTTTAGATGTATTAAGTTTTGTTTCAAGTTCTATAAAGTTGAATATGTGATTTAGTTTGAAATGTATCAATTGAGGTTTTGGAGACTTATTGACTTGTGTTAGGGTTTTGACATGAGATAAATCTATATATACACAGAGATATTTTATGGATAAGTTTGTTAGTTCTATCTACTATGAAAATTTGTTTATTGGTAAGGCATTTCAAATTCATGATTTTATTTTAGAGATACACAAATAATTTGAATGGTTATTAGTTGGCCATGATATAGGGAAGAATACAAGTGAGAAGAATACAAGTGACTTGAAGTGGTTTGAACATATAAATGTGACTATATTTTGGTATATTGAAGCTATATTTTTCATACATTAGTTTTAGTTTCAAATTTTCTTTAAAATAAAATTGCATATGAAAATATAGTAGGTTATAGTCCAAAAATAATGAAGTTACATTTAGAAGTACACCTCAATATTAAAATTCTTAGGTTTGGTTTGAAGTTATATGTTGAAATAATGGTAATTTGAAAAGCTATAGTAGGTGAAAGAATTTAGAATGTTAGAGAACCACCAGCTACTAATGAAACCACTAAGTTTGATGTTGAAATTACCCATGCGAAGAACTTTTTCAACCTTGACCTACCTTCAGTTTCTAATGAGCCTTCATTTTATTAAAGGGATCTTATTTTGGGATGTAAAAAATTAAGTTTAGGGAAACCTATTTCATCTTACAAAAAATATTCACTTGAGATTCATCCTACTACTTTAGATAAAAGGTTAGATAGTTAGAATGATATAGACACTCCATTTTCGGTCAAAGTTCTTGAATAGATTAATCTAGAGGTGGATGATCCTACAACTGATTCTATAATAACAAAATTCATCCTCTAGTTGTAGAGATGGATTATAATGAATGTGTCAATGAGCAAGGGAAGCCTATAATTGAGGTCCTTTCTGATGTTGATGATTATTGGATGTCAAAGGGATAAACTTTTATTTTTAGTTGAAACTTAGTTGGCATAATTCCATTCTTGCAGACTTGATACTTGATATTTATAGTTTTAATATTTTGGAAAGTATAGAAAACTTTTAATTTTATGATATATATATATATATATATATATATATATATATATATATATATATGTTTAAGTTAAAATTTGGAAATATGCATTATGGTTGATATAAATAGGAATTTTATAAACTTTGAATTATTTATTTATTTCTATATGTTATCCTATTTTATTATTAATTGATAAGGGTCCCCACCCATTAGATAGTACCTAGTATATATTAAAAAACTTGATTTATTAGGACTTTAAGTCTTAATTGAACCTTTAATAATAACTGTTTATATTAATTAAATTTTATAAAGTCAATTAATTAAGTTAAACCAATAAATAACTAAGGTTAGTTATAACTTATTTTTCAACCAAATTTGAAGCATAAAACGAGATCAAGGATTCATTTGAAGAGGAGAAAAAACATAGGTATTAAATATTTATATGTTTGTGAAGTCAATCTTTTATCTCTCTCTCTCTTATATGCAACTTCTCTAAGATAACATGACTTTTGTAGATAGACCCAATGGTACTTTTCTAACAATTGAGTAATTACTTAGGCAAGATAGGTATATCTATTTATTTTATTATCATTTATAATATATTATCTAAGTCTTTTCAAGTTTAACATGTTTTGATGATTGTTACCTATAGTTCTATGTGTAGAATCTAAGTATTCAACCCAAATAATGATGAAAATTTCACTATTTACGACATTTCATTGATCTATTTTGATTGTAAAAGTTGTCTCTCAAGATATTTGTAAAGAAAGATGTTGGTTTGTCAAACAAAATCTATCTTTATGTTAAGATGACTCTCTCTTTAGAGAATCACATATTTTATCTGTATTGTACTTTATATTAACCTTGATTTTTAATATAGTTTATTTCATTTAGATTAATCTTTCATTAATCTATTTCCCTTTCTAATTTTTTCACTTTAATATATTTTATCTTTTATTTTGCTCTAGTTTACTTTATATTTATATTTAAAGTTATTTCTTAGATAAGTTTTCTTTTCTATGTTCTTTAGTTAGAACTAGACTAGATAGTTTATTATATTTATTTTAGTCTAGTTTAATTATTTTAGTCTTTAGTTTTCTTCTTTTGTAGTTTATGTTGGAATTAGTTTTCACATTGAGTTAATTTAGGTATTTACAAGATTGTAAATTTTAAATTAGTATTTACAAATTAATATTTACCGAGAGGTAAATATAGTTGGTCAGTTTGTATATCAAAATATCATTATATTAAAAATATTACGATAATAGATTTTATATTGACTTGCTATTTATATTGTTAGTAACAATAATTTAAACTATTATAGGAGTTATAAATATTTCATAAGTGAGATTTTTTAGGGATTTGGGAATTCCTTATTAATGTATGAAAATATTTAATTTGTCAAAACATAGTATATTATTTTGTGTGTTTAAAAATCTTCTCTATGCATGTGTTAAATTCTTTGTTGGGATCTTTGAATCCAAAACAATGGTACCAAAGTGGGTAGTATTGGATTATCTATGTGATAGATTTGAAATGTCATTTTGATCTACAAATTAGGTTGACACAATATGTGATAGTTTATTTTGGAGCTGAGTTTAGTCAAGTCTGTGCCATCTCGTCAGATTTACCATATACATGTTATTTTCATGCTTTCTGAACATCCCTTGTGGACTTGATTATGATTATTTATATTTAAAAAATATATGTAGTTTCATCCATATTCACATAAGCATGAAAAATAATGCATAGTAATTCATATTATGATCCTCTATACCCACTTTTATTACAAACATCATAATTATTTATAATCTATTTTTAAATCATTGATAACCAATTATCCCTAATTTCTATCATAATTGTGTAGTTAATGTTTATTTAGCTATGGAGGCACTTATAGTAATTTTTATATTAACCTATTCATTTCCCTATGCATGCTCAACTTAGTGACATCAAATTTGGAGACATATCTAATTCATTTCTACAAAGCTATCCTAAAGTGATAGAAACATATTCATTTATAAACGATCATCCATGGTTTTATAAATCATCATCTTTGACTTGCACAAATCCTATCTTAGTTTATGCCAACCCTAACATCTCATGATAATAGAGTTGGATATGGGATGACTTGCCTCAGCACTCCCATCTCTGGCAGATCCAATAACAAGGTCGGTAGATGTCTCAAATATCAATGCAGTGTATGAGATCAATACAAAGTGTGAGAAGATATAGAGACAATGTAAAGGTCTTTTAAACCATACAAGCTTGGTTTATTCACCACATCATTGATCAAATCACTTGCTACAAAGTTGAAGAAGTTTAGTTTTTTTATTATGTAACTTTTTTAAAGTCCTAGTTTGTAGATTAAAATTTTAATATTTAAGCTAAGTTGTGTCTTTTTTAAATGGAGTTTATGATTCACTTTTTAATTTTGCTATCAAAATATTATTTTTATTAAGGTCCTTGTCAAATATAGGTTTATAATGGTTAGACTTATTTTTTATTTATAATAAATATTTCTTAGTCATACTAATATTGTTATTTCATGTTAGAGTCTAAATTTAAATTGTCTAAAATTCACTTTGTCAACATCATGTATATTGGTCTGAGTATATTATAAGTTATTTTTGGTCATTTATCATTTAGTCATGAAAATAATAATAATAAGTCAAGAGCTAATTTGTGTGTCAAATCATTGTCTCAAAAGTTGAATGTCAAAGTCATTATAAAATAGTGTATCATCTTTATTGGCAAAATAAAAATGAGTCAAGAGTTAAAAGTCATGAGTCATTTTATCAAGAATATATTGTATGCCAATATTAAAACTCATGTTTTAAGATTCAGTTAGTTTTTAAGTCAATTTATTTATTGTACAAATGAATTTTTACTTAGACATAATTTCTACACTGTGGGGGGATTTCCTTCAAAAAAATCATGTCCCTGAGCTACATTGATATACCAGCTATGTGAGCAGTGACATACTAGAGGTTAGAGAATACATGGAGGAAGGAAGTATTTTAGTGACCTCTCATCATTTTATAATGATGAGACCACCCCAATGATATGGTGACATTTATTATGGTGTGTTTTTAATTTTATTTATTTTAGTATTGTAATTACATTTATTTTTTAGCATGTGTAAAAAAATAAGAACAGTTGTTCAATTGTGAATGATATTCCTATGTAATCCCTGTTATATATTTACATTAGAGAATGTTGATCTAAAGATAATTTTAGCAGTCATGATGAAAGGTTAGTGGTAAACCTATGAAAACTATGTTGTAAGGTTAGTGGTAAATCTATGAAAACTATTCTATAAGGTTAGTGGTGAACTTGAGAAAACTAGTCTATAAGGTTAGTGGTGAACCCAAGAAAACTATTTCGTAAGGTTATTGTGAACCTATGAAAACCATTTTAGAAGGTTATTATTTAATTTGGAAAACCAATTTCGGATGAGTGTGAAGGAAGAGATGTGTGATGTAACATGTATGCAGACAATATCATGAGCACATGGAGGTGGAACATACTACAATAAAAAAATGAGATATATTGTACCATGTAAAAACTATGGGAGGGAAGGTTGGAATTAGTTTTCATATTGAGTGAATTTAGATATTTATGGGATGTTAAATATTGAATTAACATTTATAGATTGATATTTACTAAGAGGTAAATATAATTGGTCAGTTAGTTTGTATATCAAAATATTGTTATATTAACAATATTATGATAATAGATTTTATATTGGCTTGTTGTTTATATTGATAGTAACAATAATATAAACTATTATAGGAGTTTCATAGATTTTATAGATGAGATTTTTTAGGGATTTAGGAATCCATTATTATAGGAAACATTATCTTATATATTAGTATTGTGTCTAGAAAGATTTGATTAATTAGATCATAAAAGATTATTTTTTGTGTTTAAAAATTATTTCTATACATGTGTTAAATTCTTTGTTAATATTTTTGAGTTGAAAATAGTTTAGACTTAGTTTATTGATTGATTCTTTTAGTTTTTAGTTGTAGATTAGTTTATATTTAGATTATTTTAGTACTTTATTTGTTTGATAGTTTGTTAGCTTTCTCTTAGTTTAGTTGTTAATTTACTTTTATTTCTTTTCCTTTTGTTTGATATACTTTTATCTCAATTTTTTTTTAATTTATATTTTCAGTCTATTATCTTGAGGTTACTTAAAAGATATTATAGGGTAAAAGAAAGATATTACTTTGAAATATACAATATTATTGAATCATATTTCTTTCCTTCAAGAGGTTGACTAATAGGCCATCTCTATCTAATAGAATAGATTACATATTCATATCTAAACTAATTAATTATTTGATAAAGTAGATTTCAAAAATTATTATAGAATATGTTATGTTTAATAGTTTATTCATTATTCCTAAGAATAATTAAAAAAACCAACACATCTTTAGGATTGTAATTGAACCTTAAGAACCTCATTATTAGACTGGTACAATTCTAAATTAACTTTCACAATAGATGAAGTAGTTGATGGTAAAATTTCCATCATCAATAATTTGGTAATTTTGTTGATGAATTTTTTATTCAAATTTTTTTATTGGTTTAAAGTTGTGTTTTCTTCTTTCTCGTGGTGTTTGGGGGACAATAGCCTCTTATTATCCAATCTAGAATTGATATTATTGATAAAGTTGATGTTACTTTTAATCTAACACATTATGGATGGTATAATCATCCTCAAAATCTTTAGCAGGTTATTCAAGTCATAAACGAAGAAGAATAAATATAAAATTTCAGATAGATTGGCATTCTAATATTACACATGAAACTCAACAAGATATTTTAAACATAAATAGAGGAATTCAAGAGGATAAAGCTAGAGTTTTAGCTACTAATATTATAACTACAACTCATTTTATATCTAATTCCTTTCCTTTTGATGATCCGATTTGGCTCTCTGAAACTATTAATATAAATCATAAATTAAATCAGTTCAATCAGGTTCAATAAAATCAGCAAATCTAAGTAGACAAAATTATTGAAGATTCCAATGGGAGATCAATAAAAAATGAGGGTGGAAGATTTGATTCATAGACTATAAGACAATAGATATTAGAATGATCTCACTAAAGGTGGAGATGAATTTGAAACTAAAAAATAATATCAGTTAGCTATAACACCATGGATTTTTGTAAACCTAAATAATGTTGGAAACTACCCTAGTAATTTACCTTCTTTTAAAGGGTTAAATATATCAAAAAAAATTGGTGCTCCAAAAAAATATTGGGAAGATCATTTAGAAACATTTAGATTATTTTGCACTACTCTTGGTATAACAAGTGAAAATATTTTTTTAAGAGTTTTTGCTTAAACACTTTAAGGAAAAACTTACTAAACATTTATTAGTTTACCTATCAAAGTGATCAACACATGAAAAAATATTGAAGAATGGATAGAAATATCATTTAAGAAATCTAATGAATACTTTGACTTAGTCAATAACCTTGTGATTTTTTATCTCGATCCAAGTGAGACCATTTATCATTTCATTATATTCACTAAGTTATGTCAAAAGATCCATCATGATCTCAAACCTTCTAGGAAGCTATCTAGATTTTATTTCTATAATGTTTTACCCACAAAATATTAAATAGACTTAGAGGATAGGGATATTATAGAATATGATGAAACTTTAACATTATGTATTAAATATGAAAATAAACTTAAACTTATTGGATTTAAGGTAGATCTTCTATAGGTCTAAATTTATAAAATACAAAAAAATTATTCAGGGTCTAGGAAATAAGTTGGACACTGTTAAAAGATAATTAAATGATAAATCTTATTCATCTAATCAAAACAATCATAAAAATAAAAAATTAGACATTATTTATTACTATAATGCATTTTAATTGGATCATGATATAAATTCATGTATTATTGTTCATAAGATTAAAAAATTTCTTCAAAGAAAAGGTATTATATCTAAAGATTTAGTAGAAACATTAACATGTACACTCTTGATGATTCATCAAAAAATTAAAATGCTTATGTTGTGAATATTAGAAATAAAGATTATAGATCTTCTCAAAATAATAAAACAATAAATAATAATTTTTATTCTAATTATAAATAAAAAATAGTTTAGAATAATATAAGTAGTTTAGTTGATAATGCTGCTCAAAATATTCTTTTATTAATTGGTTATAATAATAGTCAATACCAACATTATAAGTCTATAAATTTTAGGCAAACTAATTCTAAAACTTGTAATATAATTGATGATTTGTCTAAAATCAAAGTTGGATTCTTATTATTATAGGCAGCTAGCCTTTCACGGCAACTTGATAAAATCAATGAAGTTGTTAAGAATCCTAAAACTGATGTAGGCTTACAAGAAGATGGTAGTAATGAACAATCAACTATTTATGCTTAAAGTTATAATCTTCCTATAGATTATATACCTCAATTTTATGTTATAGTTAAAATTACTAATAAATTAGTATATAATTATATCTTAGATATAGGTTCTTTAAAGAATATGATGCCTAAATTTATTTTAGATCAATTAGGCATATCTTATGAAAGTGATAATAGAAAACTTACTAGATTTGATTCTAGACAAACTAAAAGTTGTGGTGAGTTTCATGACATAGTCATTAAAATTGCTCAAGATGAAATAATAAGATGCATGACTAATGTCAGAGTTTTAGATATTTATAGTAATTACACTATGTTATTAGGAAGAGATTAATAAAAAAATAACTGATGTTTTTGTTGGAACAAATAGTATATTGGTTCTTATTAGTAATAAAATTTATTTCATTAAAATAGAAGATTGGTCTAGTACACCTATAGAGTCATTCACTTATTGCACCATTTTTTATGTTGAGATAGGTATTAAAACTAATGAATTGTTGAATTTAGATGAACCAAATAATCAACATGAAAAATTATTTACAAATAATATTTTATGGTCACTTTATTTTGATAGATCTTATTCTCAACAAGGTAATGGTGCTTGAATTTGTCTAATTTCTCTTGTTTCTAAGATATTTTATTATGCCTTCAAATTATCATTTTAAAATACTAATAATTTTTTAGAATTTGAAGATTAATGTTTAGGTTTGGAAAAATCCATAGAACTTAACATTAAACATTTATAAGTCTCTTGAGATTTTGAAATGGTTGTTAGACAAATTCAAAAAAATTATAAAACTAATCAAACTCATCTATAACATTATACACAAAAAATTTGGTCATTACTTGAATATTTTGAGTCCTTTAATATCACTCATGTCCTTAGAGAATTTAATATTAAATAAAATAAGCTTATTGTTTTTACATCTAATCCAACCCTAAGTGAGAGTGAACCAACTACAAACTTCTCTTATGTAGGAATTTTTTTGTCTTAAATTTTTTTGTGTATGATAATTGGCCTATTTTTAGTTGTGATGAGCATATAGATTCTTTTATTCAAGTTAATTATTTTGACCATGATGATTATGTGTTAAATTGTAAAGATTATTTATAATTAAGTACTTATAAATTGCTTTCTGATCTAGATAGTTTAGAATCTATGTTTATACCTAATGATTAGCCCAAAATCTCTAGAATGGAAGAACCTTCTAAGAGAATCATAGGTGAGACAATTCCTATCAATTTAGGTATCAAAGAGGTTCCTAAATATATTTATTTAAGAATTTAATTTATTACAAGAAAGAAGGTTAAATTCAGTAAATAATTTATTGATATTTTTACCTAGTCATATAAAGATCTTAATGGTTATGATATTGATATTATTAAACTAGACATACCTTTAAAAATTGGTATTAAATTTTTTAGGCAAAAAATATGAAGAATTAGCCCTTTATTAGAGGACATCATTAACAAAGAGCTAAATAAAATGGTTGATGCTAGTGTCATTTTCTCTATAAAAATATTTTAAACGGGTAGCAAATTTAGTACCAGTTAGGAAGAAAAATGATGAAATTAAATTATGTGTTGATTTTAGAGATTTGAATAAAGCTAGTGTGAAGGATAATTTTTCTCTACCAAGTATAAATAATTTTAAATCAAGTTACAAGATCAAAAATGATGTCTTTATTACATGAATTTTCTAGTTATAATATTTTTTTAATAAATTTTGAAGATATACATACGACTACTTTTACTACTCATAGATGGACTTTTGCTTATAATAGGATGTCTTTCAGATTAATGAATGTAGGAGCTGCTTTTTAAAGAGATATGAATATTACTTTTAATAACTTAATTGGCATTATTATTCATGTTTATTTTGATGATGTCACCATTCATTTTTAAAAAAGATAAGCATTTACATCATCTTCATGAAATTTTCACAAGATGTAGAAAGTATGGTAATTCTTTGAATCCAAATAAATTGATTTTTGATGTTACTGAAGGTAAGTTATTAGGACTTATAATTTTAAAATATGGAATTTCAATAAATCATAAACATATTAGAGCTATTAAATAATTTCTTTCTCTCAAAAATCAATCTAGTTTAAGGTCTATTTTTAGTAAAATAAAATTTGTTAGGAAATTCATATCAAATTTTATAGATAAGTCTAATATTTTGAAATTATTACTTAAGAAAGATAAACTTTATACTTGGGATGAGGGTGCTGATTTAGAATTTAATAGTGCTAAAAATGCCATTGCAAGTGCTCTAGTTCTTGTTAAACCTAATTTAAATAAAACATTAATTCTTTATGCTAATGATCTAAAAAAAGCCATTAAAGTTGTAATTACTCAAAAATTTGAAAATAATGAAGAAAAACTAATCAATTACATGAGTCAAGTTTTAAAAGATGCTAAAACTAGGTACCCACTTATAAAGAATTTTTTTCTCATTAGTTTCCTCTTTGATTAAATTTAATTATTTGATGATAAGAAACAAAGTTTTTATGTGATCTAACATGCCTATTTTGTCTTATCTTTTAAAACAATCAACCATTTATGGAAGGCTTACTAAGTGAATTTTACATATTTAAGAGTTTGACCTTGAATTCAAAACTTCTAAAATGAGTAAAGGTAATAAATTAGCAAAGCATTTAGCTAAAAATACTACTTCTAACATTAATGTTTTATTTTTTTCAGTTGATGATAATTTAAATGCAAATCTTCATTTAAAGACTATGAAAATTGCTGATTTTTCTAAAAAAATTAAGTTGGGTCTTGAGATGAATGAATGGTATTATTTGTTGGTTGAATATGATTGGTACCATGACTTAGTCTTTTTTTTAAAAAATCATGCCTATCTTAATAATTTCTATAAAAAAACAAAGATTCTCTTTATGGTTAAAATCTTTAAATTTTCATTTGTTAGAAGTTTTTCTATTTTATCAAAATAAAGATGGAGTTTTATTGAGATGTCTTATGCATGATCAAATATAAAAATTTCTTAAAGGCTATCATGAAAGAATTTGTAGTGGACATTATGCTTCAAAAGTCACTGCTTATAAGATCTTAAGAGCAGGTTACTATTGGCCTACTCTATTTTAGAATTCTTACAAGTTAGTTCATTCTTGTATGTCATGACAATTGTTTGTTGGTAGAGATAAGTTACCTGTAATGCCTTTAAACCCTGCCATTCTTAAAAAATCATTTACAAGATGGGGCATTAACTATATCTTATATATACACCTACATTCATCTACTGGTCATAGGTACATACTAACAGCTACAAATTACATCATTAAGTGGCTTGAGACCAAAGCACTTAAAAGTTCTGTAATAGGTGAAGTGATCTAATTTTTTTTAAATCAAATTTTCTATAGATTTAAAGTTCCTTATGAAATTAATTTGGATTATGGACCTCAATTTATTTCAAATTAATTTTTATAATTTTTAAGTAAGTATTCAATTATATATAGTCATTCATCCAAATATTACCCTCAAGGTAATGGTCAAACTAAGTCACCAAATAAAAATTTAACTACAATCATGATGAAATTAATTTGTGAAAATAAAATAAATTGACATCTTAATTTTTTTGAAGATTTATGGTTGATAGAACTATTATTAAGGTAGCAACTATTTATTCACCTTTTAAGTTAGCATATGGCTTTAAGACCACCTTACCAATAGAACTTCAAATTTTTTATCTGAAATTAATTTATAATATGTTGTTGAAGATACAAATTTAATTAACAAATATTGCATGATTTGATAGATTTTGATGAAATAAAAAAATAGTATTATAGAAATTATAAAGATCTAAGCAAAATTTAAAAACTTTTTTTGATAAGAAAGTTGGTAACAAAAAAATTAAGGTTACTGATCTAGTTTTATATTGGGATAAAGCTAACGAAGATCTTGGTAAACACCATAAATTTGATTCATTATAGCTTGGTCTTTATAGAATTGTCATTGTACTTGAAAATAATGCTTTTCATTTGAAATATGTTGAAATAAATTGGTTATGTTACTTTGACTATTATTTGAAATTATTCCATGATTAGCTACTTTCAAATTTATTTATTTCGTTTATTTTTCCATTTTTTTGTTTGTGATTTTTATTTTTATTATTGTTTCCATTTGTTATTTTTTTTTTAGTTTATTGTTTATCTTTGTTGTACTTTTACCTTTGAAAATATCAATGGAAGTTACAAATGGAAGAGTTTCACATTATGAAGGAAGAATGCAAGGATGCTGCAAATTTTGTTGTAAGTATCAATTATTTTTAGATATTACTCTTTACAAATTTATTTTTCATTATACATAATAATATATGTTGAGCTATACCAAGTTGTTGAAGTATTATTGAATTTTTAGATTTTATATTTAAGGCTATTGTATTAGATTATGCATTCAACCTAAATTTTTCTTTTATATCATTCCCTTTCTTCATGTCATGCTAGCTGAATATTTCATCCCTTATTCAAATTAATTATTAAATAGGTTCGCACTTAGCTACTTGATAAATGATTTTATTGAATCATTCTCTCAAGATTTTGTTGATCAATAGGTAATTTGAGTGTTACTCAATTTTATTACATAAATTCGACTAGCAAGGTCACTAGTGTTATGCCTATTTTTCACACTTCTGTAAATTTTTCTAAGCTAATATTTTTATATCATAGAGATGACTCAATCATAAAGTTTAAAACTATGTTAGGGACCTAGTCAATTAGCAGTATATTTGGATGCATATTTTCAATTATGAATTTATGATGATTGGTTGATGAATTCATGTTTATATTTTAAGTGGTTTCAAAAAAAAAAAATGGATAGATGAGTAATGTGTGTGTGTGTGTGTGTGTGTGTGTGTGTGTGTGTGTGATCAATTATTTTGCTTTTTAGTTAGTTATTTAGATTATGATACAACATTTTTAGTTTAGAATAGGATGAATTTGTATGGTTTCAAAATTGGAAGCATATATATTTTCTATGATATTATTAAATATCTATTTTGATCTTAGTAAATGTAGATTATCATAACAATTTTTGGATTATACTTCTAGTTTTGTTTACTTGAGTAGTCTAAGGTGACTAATTTGGTATACATTGACAATGTGATATTTTTTTGAGTCAGATCATAATAGTATATAAATTAGTTATAATGATTCTTCTTTCAATTCATTTTTAAAATTGTAAATATACATATGGATCAGTCATAATTTTATAGTTTAAGAAGCTATATATTTTATATTGTTTCAAATCAAATACTTATTTTGATTTGTTATAAACTTTATCTTTGAAATCATATGAATTCATCAGTTCAGTAAATACACCTCAAACAGGGATAATTCTATTATTATTTATTAAATATTTGAAATCTTGGCATGATTGATTTCTAGTTTAATATTTGAACAAATTAATTCATGATGATATTAAATATCCCAATGGGTTATAAGTGTTTAATAATATATTATAATAAGGTCCTATTTTAAATACCCTAAGTTCTAAAACATATGGTTAATAGTCCTTGGAGTCTTATTGCTTTGAATGTTTTAAACCTAAGTCTATGTCTCAAAGAATAGAATTCGAGGGCATAATGTTTTGTTTCGAAGGTTAATTTAATTAACCTAAATATATGTCAAGGTATATAGTTTTAAAAGGCATAAATATTGGTGATTTCAAAAGTAATAAATCAATGCCTTGAGACTTTTAGATGGTGAGTTGGCATTCAAGTTGGTAGTTCATTTGATGTTCCATCATGGCACTTTGAGATGGAAAAAGAGTTAATGTAAAGGCATATTCAAGGGTTTGAGATCTTTGAAGTTTTTTTTTATGGTTTTAGGGACTTAATTATCAAATTACATGCTTCAATTCATGGAGATTATTTAAGGGTTTAGTAAAGAATTTCGCAGTCACTAAGTTTGATAGTCTTCTAAAGATTGGGCATGTCACCAGGGTAGTTATGTTGAGAGATGTGCATTACAAATAACTTTATTTTCTTTATTCTAATCAACTGTTTAAAGCTTTATCATAGAATGGAAAATCTTTAAGTTTGGATTTTAGGTTGTAGATAAGGATTTTTAGTGGAAAGATTACAAAGAATCACTTATAAGTATATGTCAAACAAAATCAATGAGTTTTGAAGATTGTTTTGATTGTTTCACTTATAGTTTCAATTTTCATGGGAAGAATATGATCTCAGCCTATAATGAGTTTTGTGCATGCATGTTTGGGAAGGTGATATGATGCTTTGAATTTCATGGATTTAAGTTTTGATATAAAAGGTTATATTGATGCAAATGGTTTAGTATATTCCCAAGATGATATAAGAATAAATGATCAAGGCATAAAATTTTAGAATATATGAGAATCTTTGTTGAATATGAGTTCATCTTTGCATTTCATTTTAAAGATTGTTTTGACTTTTAGTTTTCAAAGGTTTTTGTTTAAATTTTAAAGTTGAGATTTGTGAAAATGTTAAAAGGTTATTTTGTGTGTTTGACATGTATAAAAATGATTTCATTAACACATTATAACATGCAAATCTATTTTCTTAGATGAAAGCTTTGTATAGTATCATATATGTATGGTTTTTTTAGAAATATTCTACATAGTTATATACTGTGTCAAGTTTTGAAATAGTGGGATTTCTGTCAGACTTTGTTATTTAGTTTTGGATTTTGAAAGTCTATACATAATAGGATTATGGTGCATGAATATTAGTTTTAGTTTCAAAATAAAGTTTACATGCATGTTATGGAAGTAAAACTTGTCAAATTTGAAATGATGGAAGGTTTTTTCATATTTGTGCTTTAACTCTAGGATTCAATGATTCTATAAGTTTTGAAATATGTGAGGTTTTAATTTTCAAAAGCATAATATGTGCATGTGGGGTTTGTTAAGGATGAAATATTTGAAAGCTCAGCATATTCAAAAGTCATTCCGAGTTTTCTTTCAAACATGGGAAATAAATAAACAACAAAAAGATTATATTTGTTTCTTGCTTTTAGAAATATGATTTAAAAAGATATGTTTTAGACATAATAAGTTTTTTTTAAGCTATATAAAGTTAAATATATGATTTAGTTTGAAACATATTAGTTGAGGTTTTAGATACCTGTTGAGCTATGTTAGGGTTTTGACTTGAGATAAATTTATATATGCACAAAGTTATTTTATGGATAAGTTCATTAATTTAATCTGCTATGAAAATTTGTTTAGTTATAAGGCATTTCAAAGTCATGATTTTTTTTAGCAATACACATAATGTTTGAATGATTATTAGTTAGACATGATATAGGGAAGAAGACAAGTGCCTTGTAGTGGTTTGAACATATAAATGTGACTATATTTTGGTATAATGAAGCTATATTTTTCACACATCAATTTTAATTTCAATTTTTTAAAATAAAACTACATATAAAAATTTAATACACTATATTACAAAATTAATGAATTTAATTCTAGATTTACACCTTAGTCTTGAAGTTCTTGGGTTTGTTTTGAAGTTAGATGTTGAAATAATTGTATTTTGAAAACTTGTAGTAGGTGAAAGAATTTAACATGTTAGAAAACCACCCCCTACCAATGAAGCCACTCAATTTAATGTTTAAGTTTCCCATATTAAGAAATTTTAAAACCTTTTTCCTACCTTCATTTTATAATTAGTCTTCATCTTATCAAAGGGATCCTATTTTAGGATGCTAAAAATTAAGTTTGGAAAAATCAGTTTTAGCTTAAAGAAAATGTACACTTTAGATTCATCCTACTGATTTAGATAAAACATTAGATAGTTAGAATGATATAGACACTCCAATTTAGGTTAAATATCTCAAATGGATTAAACTAGAGGTGAATGATCCTACAACTAATTCTAGAATAGACATAGTTTGTCTTCTAGCTGTAGAGATGGAGTATAATAAATGTGTCAATGAGCAAGAGAAACCTATAATTGAGGTCCTTTCTAATTTTGATGATTAATAGATGTCAAAGGGATAAACTTTTATCTTTATTTGAACCTTTATTGGCAGAATTCTATGCTTTTAGAATTGATACTTGATATTTTTAGTTTTGACATTTTGGTGGTGATATTTTAGAAAGTATAGGAAATTTATATATATGTTTATATATCTATGTATATATATAATACATATTTATAAATTTTAACTTAAGAATATATATATATATTCATTCTTAAGTTAAAATTTATAAATATGTATTATGGTTTATATAAATAGGAATTTTATTAACATTGAATTATCTATTTATTTATTGATATACGTTATCTTATTTTATTATTAATTGATAAGGGTCCCCACCTCTTAGATAGTACTTGATCTATATTCAAAAAATTGATCCATTAGGACTTTGAGTCTTAATTTAACCTTTACTAATAACTATTTATTTAAATTGACTTTTATAAAGTCAATTAATTGAGTTAAACTAATAACTAACTAAGGTTAGTTATAACTTATTTTTCAACTAAATTTAAAGCATTAAAAGAAATCAAGGATGCCTTTGAAGAGGAGAAATAACACATATATTGAAGAATTATACATTTGTGAAGTCAATCATTTATCTCTCTCTTCTCTCTATAACTTATCTGAGATAGCATGATTTTTGTAGCTAGACCCAATAATACTTTTTCTGGAGGTTGAGTAATTACTTAGGTAACACAAGTATATCCAATTTTTTCTATTATCATTTATAATAGATTATATGAATCTTGTCAAGTTTAACATCTTTTGATAATTTCTATTTTTAGTTCTATGTGGAGAATCCATGTATTCAACCTAAATAATGATGAAAATTTTGTTGTTTATGACATTTCATTAATCTATTTTGATTGTAAAAGTTGTCTCTCAAAATATTTGTTAAGAAATATGCTGGTTTCTTAAATAAAATATATCTTTTCTACTAATACGACTCTTTGTTTTGAGACTCACACATTTTATATGTATTTTACTTTATATTAACCTTGATTTTTAATAGAGTTTATTTCATTTAGATTATTCTTTAATTAATCTATTTCCTTTTCTATATATTTAGTATAATATATTTTAGTTTTTAGTTTTTTTAGTTTAATTTATATTTTTGTTTAAATTTATTTATTAGATAGGTTTTTTTATTTTTTATTTAGTTATATATAGACTAGATAGCTTATTAGATTTATTTTAGACTAGTTTAATTGTTTTATTCTTTAGTTTTCTTCTTTTGTAGTTCATACTTAGTTTAGTCTTTGATTATTTTAGTTTTTAGTTATAGATTAGTTTATATTTATATTGTTTTAGTACTTTTTTTCTTTGATAGTTCATTAGCTTTATCTTAGATTAGTTGTTTTAATTTTGTTTCTTTTCCTCTTGTTTGCTATCTTTTGTGTCTTGATGTGTTTTATTTCATTACTTTCTTGATTGAAAATATTTTTATCTCAAATTTGTTTTACTTTATATTTCTAGTTTACTATCTTGATGTTACTTGAAAGATATTATAGAAAAAAATCAAGATATTACTTTGAAATATACAGTATTATTGAATCAGATTTCTTTCCTTTAAGAGATTGCCTAATTCATAGGTCTTCTCTGTCAGATATGATAGATTACATATTCATATCTAGACTAATTCATTATTTGATAAAGTGGATTTCTAAAATTATAATGGAATATGTTATGTTTAATGGATTATTCATTATTTCCAAGAACATCTAAAAAACCCATCTCATCTTTAGGATCATAATTGAAATTTTAGAACCTTACTATTAGACTAGTATGATTTTAACTTAACCTTTGTAATAGGAAAAAGGGTTAATTAGTTGAAAATACAATTTATATCATTAACACTAGCATAAAACCCTTCCAAGTCATGGTATTCCCATGCAAAGACATGTGCAAACTCTTAACATAGTTGTATGAAGGCAGTTCTCTCTTCTTTGGTATTCACCTTCCCTAATTTGAACAATTTGTCCTTTAATATAGCAACCTTATCATAATGCTTCTCTTTGGTTGAGATAATTACCTTGTATTTTATAAATAATTCATCTTTATTTAAGATACTTTCCAATGTCAAAAAGCCTTTAGGAAACTATTTATCCTTAGCTAGATAATCTGATCTCTAAACTAATGTTGCAACTTATTTTGGTTCTTTGAGCATAAATATGCTTCATGTTATAAGAAGCAAACACTATGACTATAACTCTCAAAAACCTACCAAATTTCCTCATTATTAGTGACTAAGGTCCTACACACCACTTTTATTTGTGATTGCCCTTTTGTGTCTTTGAACCCATCCATTATGTCATATTGTGCACTATTGGAAGCTAACCAGTCTACATGATGATTGGATTGCCTAGGTATGGAATGAATGTCAAAGGCTCAGAATTACTCCAAGAGGTCCTAAAGTCTATGATTTTATGATTTAAAAAGTGGATTCTTGGCTGATATTAGTCCACTTACCTTTTGCATCACTATTTTACTATCTTATTTAGCTTGTAATAGCTTAATACCTCTTCTCCTTGCCCATTGTAGCCCATGAATGAGGGCCTCATATTTTTTAGTATTAGACGTGCATCTAAACTAAAACCTTAGGGGAAAAAAATACCTTTGATTATAAGGGGATACAATAATAACACCTACCCCACTCTCAATCTTTGATCTTGACCCATTAAAGAATACATTATATACACCTTCATGTTCTTGACTTATGCTAGTGAGACTAGGCATAAAAAATCATTCTTCATGAATACAATATACACCTAGGCCTTCCTCTTCAATGTTCTTGTAAGGATAATAACCATGATTTTCTACTACCCACTCATTAAGGAGTAAATCTAAGCTACCTTCTAGTGGTTCCTTAGGTTATTGATCATTGAGATGCTCATCCTCATCTAGGATAGTGTAGTTAACATTAGATAGGTTGGGCATGTAGGGTTCTAACTAGAGCTTAGAAACATGTTTAGACCCTGTGGTAACCTTTATCCCATACCTAGTCCTAAATTCCATGTATGACCAATCAAAAGAGAGATACCCCCAATTTTAGTAGTGAAATCCCTAGATAAGCATAAATCAAAGTAGGGAGGAAGGTTAACTACCCTGACATATTAAGATATGGTAAAGTTAGGATATGAAACAAACATAATTTTAAGGTCCTTATGAACACCTATAGTCTTGGTGGGAGACCCATCTAGTTATAAAACTCCCTTTTCATTAGGTTCATACTTAAGTTCAAACTTATCAACTATGGAATTAGGCATGGCATAAATGATAACACTACTACCTATCATGTAATTATGAATAAGGGAATAACTTATTATGAATATAAGGTATAAAGGAGGTGGATTGAATACCTTAGATGGTTTAAATTCATGAGGTTGACTAGAATTATCAAGGACTGCACTTACCTTTTCTGATTATTTATCCATGACATGAAGTTTGGAGAGCTCTTCTTGAAGGAGGTCCGTTTACGCCATAATGAGAAAAGAATCCCACATAGGGAGAGTGACATGTGCCTTCTTTATGTATTTTATAATTATAAAATGAAAAATGGTTATCTTGGACTTCAACTTATAATAAATAGCATTAATTAAAACTTGTGTAAATTGGGGTATAAAAGGACCCTTTGGATTCTGCCCATGTCCTTATGGTATCTATTGAGTTGGAAGTGCCTTGTGAACTACATCTTGATTTTCATCCCCTTGATATGTTTGGGAAGGTGGAGGATTTGTCTCTTACTGAACCAAACTATCAATAACTACCCTTCTTTTATCCCTTGTATGGGTTGTAACTGAGTAGTCTACCTTGGTCACATTCTAACCCTGATTTGCTACCACTTGTTCAAATGAATACTCACCTTCCTAGAAGTTGTAAAATGTAGTTTCAAAATATTTTATACTTCCACTTCCCCCTTATTGACTTTTAATATCATCTTGTGTCGTGAAGAGAGTGTCTCTATGAGGCATAAGAGGGCCTTCTTTCTGTTGTTTAGGAGGCATGTTGTCTTGTGATAGAAAGGTAAAACCCTATTGCATATAGGATGTTTGAAACCCTTCACCACTTGGAGCCATTATCATCTCACTTCATTTTCCCCATGGAGTATAACACAAAATTATTGTGCATAATTGTTATGAGTTAGAATTAAAGCCATGGAACTACTGGGAACATTAGGATTGAAACTGTTACATGGTCTTGCCTATGTAATTTTTCCTTGGCCTTATTGATTAGGTTGATAATGAGGCCTATTGTATTGATAAGGGGCTTGGTATGGGGATTGATAAAACCGATAGGGTATATATTATTATCTTTTCAAAGATAATATCTTGTTATTTTGGGCCTTGAGCAACCCCTCTATCTTGTCTAACCTATCTACTTAGTTTCCATCTTCTTGATCTTGATTAGTTAGGGTTGGTAATGGAGCAATGGTAGGGATATGAGGTTGAATTTATAGGGAAAAAGGCATGATAGGCCTAAGGGTGAGTTTTCCTTCTTGAATTAGGTATTTTTATACTCTTATAGCTATCTCTAGGATTTTGGCAAGGTGGTCCCCTAATTGATTATATCATAATAACTACATTAGAATTTAAGGTCCTTAAATAGTAAAAGAAAGCATTGTAGGGGTGGGCTTGATGACATTAGTAATATTATCCTATATTTTTTGAAACCTATAGTTTAAGTCTACCATGAATTTCTAGGGGGCTCTTTTGATTGTAGTAACTTATTCTACCAAGGATACATGGTCACTTTTGTTGTTCCCTAAAAAATATCACTCATTTTTGGGACAACATTTGAAATATTTTGGTCCTACAGACCAAAATTGTCTCTTCCCTTTTTGAAATTTGTCTTGGGCATTAAAATTCCTCATTTTTAAATCTTCTCAAAAATATACGGACTCTACAGGCTTAAATCTATGGACTCTATAGGAAGAGAAATCTACGGACTCTGTAGTAAAAGAAAATCTTTGGACTTTGTAGGCTTAGTTCAACAAGCTTCACAGGTTGATTTCTATAGACTCTTTCAAGGTTAGAGAAAACTACAGACTTGGTTTCTATGGACTCTATAGGTAGGTTCATTTCTACAGGTTTAAAGGCTTCTATAGGCACGTTCAATCAAAAGAATTAGTTTCCAACAATTAGTCATTTTTGGGATTGGTTCAGTGCCTTGGTTCAATCAAAAATCTCCATTGGCAAGCATCTAAGCAAGGATCCAACCATTGAACCATTGAATCATTGAACCTTGAACCATTTTGGTTCAAGAGGTTCAACAAGTTCAAAGGTTCAATGTAATCGGCAAGAGTTAAGTGCTTCATCAAGGTTCAAAGTTCAATCACTTCAAGGTTCAATAGCTTCAAAACACTTATCAAAGAAAAGAAGGGTTGAACCATTGAACCATTAAACGACTTTGGTTCAAAGGTTCAACGGGTTCAAGGTTCAACACATTTGGTTCAATGAGGATCAAAATGACTTAGCCAAATCAAAGGGAATGAACCATTGAACTGTTGAACCAAAGCTTGGTTCAACTATTGGTTTAATGCTTTGGTTCATTCAATCAGTTCATCAAATGGTTCATTATCTTGGTTCAAAGCTTAGTTCGAAGCTTGGTTCAAAGGAGCAGTTCAATGCAAAAGTTCAAGAGAGCCTCTCGAAGGACAAGTACCCTTGTGGAGGGCACTTGGTCGACAAAAGCACCCTTTAGAAGGGTCATTTTCAAAGAAGCTACAAAGGTAAGTTCTTTCAAAAAAATTGTTTAAGACAGCTGAAAGATAAATGGATTTCCTTTGAGAAAAAGACTAAGGCATAATTCCTTTAGACTTTTTGTTCAAAGGAATTCCTTCAGACAAAAAGTCTGAAAGAATTTGGGAAAGAAGCTATAGGAGGAAATCCTAAAGGAATTCACAAAGACAAAAGGCAAAGTGATTGGAACAATTCTATGGACTTTTTATCTATGGGAAAGTGTCCATAGAATTTTTGTCCATTGGAAATGTCCATGGGAAATATATGCAAAAAAAAATCTAAAGGACTCCAAAGAAAAGGCCACTAAAGGACCCCCAAAGGGTAGGTGCCCTTATGGGGGACTCTTGAATATCAAGTTAAAGGACACTCCCCAAAAGCCAAAGGGTCACCTTCCCTTCCAAAGGATGCAAAATAAACAGATCAAGACAAAAGCTTGATAGAATCCCATAAATGCTACCAAGTGTCATCTTCTGAGCCTCATTTCACTTTATTTCTAAGAACCATGGAAGCTACCATGTGTCCTTTGTAAGTTAAGTGAAACATGCCAAGAGGCATCATCCACATGAATCCAAATGAGTCCCACATAGTTCTATAGTGTTTCTAAAATGTGACAAAAGCTGCCACATGTCATCTTCCATAAGACATTCAAAAGACATCCAAAGCTTCTACAAGTTCAATGGATGCTACCATGTGTCCCTCAAAAAGTCACAATGGAAAGCACCACATTTCCTCACCTATTTCATAGTGAATGCTACCCTATGTCATCCATTGAGACATAGTATCAAAGTAGTGGAACCTGCCACATGTCTCTCATCAAAGTAGTAGAATCTGTCATGTGTCTCTCATCAAATTAGTGAAACTTGCCATGTGTCATCCTCTATGAGAAACTAATATAAGTCCTGAATACTTTTCAAAGGCAGCTAAAAGCTCAGTGGAAGCTGCCACATGTCATCCTCTGTAAGATTCTCAACAGGCAAGCGGAAGCTACCACCTTTTCCATTATAAATCCATGGAGAGCGACAAGTGTCTACACCCATGATTCTGAGTTTCTAATAGGTTTCAAAGCCTCTATAAATAAATGTTTCTCAAAGTCTCATGGAAGTTTCCAACTATCTTCACCTATTTAGCAATTTAATATGTCATGCATCAATGGCCAAAGACCAGCAGAAAGTGACTAAGAAATAGAGCATCAAATTGAATCTAGGACCTGATTTAAATAACCAAAAAAGGAGGAATGATGAAGAAGGACCAAAAACATTTACACATCAGATATGTTTCTAGAAGTAGATTTTTAGGTATACATTAAAGGATGCAAACATTCAATGGCATGACCCATTTCTCTGCATTGGGAAAAGCAAATGGGTAAATGTCCCTAAATTCTAGCATGTCTTGTTAACAGAATTTAATGTAACATGACGTGTTACTGTTCCTAAGTCCTTCTTGAAGAGGCTATATAAGAGACTCTCTTTTATTATTTTAGGGATCTCTCTCTGATTGTTAAAAATGAAACTCTACCCAAATTGAAAGGCATTACCGAGACTTTGAGCTTAGATTGTTGATCATATTTTGTTATTGGAATAAGAAAGCAAGTGACTTTTTAGAATTTATCCTGTTATATCTTTGTTGTTGGGGAAACTGTTCTTATGCCTTTTTCCTTAATATATTTTCTATTCCATTAATTCAACAAGTAAAATTAGTGAAAGTAGTTAGGAAGGTATCTTGAAGTCAACTGTGGAGAGACTTTGTGCCCCCACAATTGCCTTTAGTGTGTTTTATTTTCATTTCTATGTAAAGGAACTTGGGATGACTTTGTGCTACATCTCAATTTGTTGGTTACTATATCCTTGTTTACATTTTGAAATTACTACCAAGAGTATTCTTGCGGTTTGCTAAATAATACTTTTGAAAGAAGAGGAGTGCTTTCTGTCATTTCCCTTGAGATTTCTCCTTTGATCTGCATGCATCATCTCTGAAAAAGGAGAGATGGATGGTTTGTTCTACCCTTGAGTATTATTTTCTATTTATAAATACATATATGTATATATATATATAGGGAACCTCCCCTTGATGAGAGGAGAGATTAGTCCCCTTTTAATGTGGTAAACCTACACATTTGGATGACCAATCTTCTTACTTTGGTTGATCAGACCTATTTTGTTTATCAGTATGTTGATTGACAAAATATTCAACTAATAGTTTTTAGTGACTCTACTGGAAATATAACCCATTATCCATTTATAGCCTTACCATTAACCTCCACACTAACTAAGAAAGAGTGTGTAGTTTAAAGCCTCAAGCTTCAAACTGAAGCAAGCTCAATTCTTTTCCATTTTTGTTTCACAATATGGCAGATTCAAGGTATACACGAAGCCCAAAGACTAAAGGTATTGTTGACCCTATATTCAAGTTGGTATAACAAAGTGATTTTAATCTATTTCCTTCACCATCTCATCTTCAACAAACCAAGATCTTTCCTCCTAGTAAAGTTAGATCTCCATTGCCAAATGAATTGTCCACTTATACTATTGATAAAGCTTTGCCAATAATTACCCCTCTAAGATTTGTTATTCCTCTTTTTTGTAGTCATATAATGGCAGTTCAAGGCCCCTGGGGTAATGCTTTTGGTCCTCTCAATCTTACTCCACCTCTACATGATCTTCTATGTAGTTCAAGGAAGAATTTCCCCAAATTCTATGGTGATGGGAAAGTTCATCCTAATGAACACATTGGAGCCTTCAGCATAGCCTGTGGCGAAATTGGAGTAGAATTTGAAGATGTAGCAGTCAGGGTTTTTGTAGAAACATTACAAGGTGTTGTTGTAGATTGGTTTTATCATCTAGAGGATCAGTTAGTAACTAATTGGAATACCTTCAAAGATAAGTTTGAAGCCAAATTCAAACCTACAAAAGATGTACATGCACTTCTGGCTCAGCTTACATAGATGAAGAAAGAGCCTCATGAACCAATGAGGGACTTCATATCTAAATTTGAAAAATTGAAGAATAAAGTTCCTATAATTTCTTAACCTATAGGTGAGAATCTCAAATGCTTATTCATTAATTCTAAGTTACGTGAAGTAAGTTTTCTTTTGAGACGTGATGGTCAAATAGATCTTGTTGCAACTCAACATTTGGCCACTAAGGTAGAAGATGATCTCATCTTAGTAGGGAATATAAGAAGAGATCCAAATAGAAATAGACCTTCATCATCTTCTGAATATTCATCTACAAGCATCATAGATCTAATGGTGCAAAAATTAGAAAATGAGTTGCTTGCTCTCAAAAAGCAAATGGCACAAGGAATGTCTTTTACTCCTTCGTACAAAGATATGCCAAGGACATTTTCCATATGTCATATTAGGGCAATGCTGCCAAGAATCAAGGGTAACAAAATCATCTTCCTCCCCCATAAGGGAAACTTGACCTAGAAGCTCCTCCAACCAATTCAAAAATGGGATATCTTGAAGCAAAATTAGAGTTCTCTTTCAATCCTAAATTGAATCAAGAAAATGACATTGATCTCCTTATATAAAATCAGGAAGAATCAGCTGGTGACTCCCACATTAGTTTCTTGAACTACCAGGATGAACCCAAAAGCAAAGGAAAAGCTTTTGATGGATCATATATAGTGTTTACTAGGTCCAAGAACTAATCAGTTTAGTAAGCTGATAAAGGGAAGATAGAAGAGCACCCTTAGCTAGTAGTTACAATTACTAAGTGTGGAACCACTCTAACTTTCCAGTCAAAGGATCTAGTGATCAACCAAAAGACAAGTACATCAATTTCACCTTCACCTTCTACTTCAATTTCACAAACCAGCCCTCCTCCCATCCCTCTTAAAACCCAAAAGGTTGAAATACCTTCCTTTGTACCTAGCTCAATTCAGCCATTTGACATAATTAATCATGTCAAAAAGCCAAAAATACAAATGTCTAAATTTGAATAGTTACAGTCCAATCTTGATCAATTGGATAAGTTGGTCCAATGTGTCAAGAACCAAACTATCTCTATAGGACAAAAAGCTAAAATGGTAACTCCTGATTCTCCAAAGAACATGGCCATTCCAAATAATCTTGTCGTTACTCCTCCAACTACCCCTGGGAGAATAAAACCTTTCTATGTTTCCCTGTTAGTAAATGGTCACAAGCTAAGTAATTATATTATAGACTTAGGTGCATCTAATAATGTCATGCCTGCTAAAGTAGCTGAGTCTCTGGGCCTCACACTAACCAAGACATTTGGGAGATGTTTCTCCATGGAAAACAAGTAAGTACCATTATTGGGGTAAATCAAAGATGCCCAATTTGCATTTTTAGCCTTTTTAGACAAGAGAATCAAGATGACTGTCTTGGTGGCTGACATCCCAGTATCCTATGGCATTTTGCTTGGATGAAATTTCTATAAGGATGTGGGAGGAGAACTAAGCATGGATTTGTCTGAGGTAAGGATCCCTATACAAGGTGTAATGAAGAGGTTGCTCCTTGAAAAGGAAGCAAAATATGTGGTTACCCAAACATCAGCCCTTGAAGCTCAAATTCTTTTTGAATCCTCAGGTATGGGTAACTAATTTCTATCTACATATGAAGTGCATGAAGCATCTGATAAAATTCTTGAAAGTATCAACCCAAAAATCAGTTTAACTAGAATAACAAAAGAACTAGTAGGTTGCAATATAGATGAAGAAGGACCCTCACTCTCTAATGAATGAAAGTCAAAAGAAAAAATCAGTATCTAATGAGGTATGGACTCTAGAATTTGATGGTAGTTGTTTCTCTACCGGTTTGAGAGCTGGGATTGTGTTGATATCTCCTCAAGGAGATATGTTTCCTTCAACTTATAAATTACAATTTAGCAACACTAATAATACAGCTAAATATGAATCTTTGTTACTTGGATTGAAGACTACTCAAGACAAAGGCATCAAGTTTCTTCATGCCAAAGGGGATGTTGAATTGGTGGTTTATCAAGTGAGAAATCTATACCAAACCAAGAATGAAAGATTATGCCACTACTGCAACTTGGTTTGGGACCAAATTGAAATCTTTGATGCTTTCAACATTTCTACCATACCTAGAGAGTCTAATGACAGAGTTGATGCACTTGTTATTTTAAGAACTCTCTTAGTTCTTCATTTAGATTTCAAATAAGATAGGTATACTATTAAGTTGGTCTATAGACCAAGTGTTCTTGACAATGTTGATCATTGGCAAGTATTCAATGATGATCATCAACTCATTGCCTTCTTAGAATGAAAAGATAATTTTGAACAACTACATTTTGAAGGCAATGAATCTCAGAAGTATGAATCAGCCTCTAAATCTAGTTTAGATATAAACAAAGAATTCTTACAATTGAAAGGAAATAAAATTCCCAAATGCCTAGTTTTTCTTGAGAAACTATTTGACAAGCATGATATATTCATCAAACAATAACAAACATATTCAAGTTTCTCTCAGGGATTCAATCAAGTAAATTTGACTAATAAAGAAAATCCCAAGATGGTTAACATTGGTAAGTGTTACACCCCTGAATAAAGATTCAAGTTCACCACTTTGCTCTGTCAATACATGGATGTCTTAGCATATTCTTATGAAGACTTGAAGTCTCTTAGACCTAATGAAATCTGCCATGACATTCTTCTCAAGACTGATTCAATGCCCTATAAGCAAAAATCTAGACAATACAATCCAAAAATATCAGGTACTATTCTGTCTGAGATATAAAAAATGTTAAATGCTAGAATCATCTTCCCAATCCATCACTCCACATGGATTGAAAACATAGTACTTATAGAGAAGAAGACTGGAAAAATTTGTATTTGTGTAGATATCAAGAATCTGAATCAATCATCTTTGAAATATAATTACCATTTGCCAATCATGGATCAAGTGCTTCAAATGGTGATATGTTTATAAATGTTATCAATGTTGGATGGCTTCTCAGGATATAATCAAGTTGAAGTTGGCAAAGTAGACCAACACAAGACTACATTCACCACACCTCGAGATACATTTGCATATAGAAGAATGCCTTTTGGCTTGATAAATGTTGGTGCTACCTTTTAGAAAGAAATGGACCTGGCTTTCAAAGATGAGATAGGTAAATTCATAGTGGTATACCTTGATGACTTGACTATCTTTTCAAAGTGTTGATCTGATCATGTATGCTACTTACAATAAGTGTTGGAGTGCTACCACTAGAATGGTATTTCCTTGAACTCCAAGAAGTCTATTTTTGGAGTAACAAAGAAGAAACTCCTTAGACACATTGTGTCTAAAGAAGGCATAAATATTAACTCAAATAGAGTCAAGTCTATTCAAGAGCTTAATTTTCCTACAAGTAAAAATTTTGTTCAATCTTTCTTTAAAAAGGTGAATTTCTTATAGAGGTTCATCCCCAAATTTGTTGAGAAGACTAGACACATTGTGAATATGATAAAAGGGAAGACCACCTTCAGCTAGACTAAAGAAGGAAAGTCAGCATTTCAAGATATCAAGACTATCATTGCCCATGCCCCTACCTTGATTTGTCTAGATTACAACAAAGATTTCATCATATACAACTATGCTTCTAAACACACACTTTCAACAATTCATGTTTAAAAAGACAAGGAAGGTATGGAATCTCCTATTTCTTTCATGATTTTTCCTCTCAAAACCCATGAGATGAAGTATTCAAACATAGAGAAGCATGCCTACATAGTGGTGAAAGTAGTCAAACATTTCTGCTTCTATATTCTAAATTCACACACTACTGCCTTAGTTCCTGACACTACAATCAAGTCTATATTGACTCAGTAGGAGTTTGGCATAAAAAGAGGCAATTAGATTGCAAAGATCCAAGAGTTCAATCTAGACATCAAGCTAACAAAGTTGGTTAGGGGAAAAGGCCTATGCCAATTAATTGTTAATAATAAGCCAAAAGATACACATCATGTAGAAGCTAAAGTGGAAGACACACCAACAGTCCTTTTTATCTCCACTACTAATGAGTGGTATTCAGGTATTGTTCATTTCCTTACTTATGGTGAATGTCTTGCTCATTTGTCTTATAAAGAAAGGAGGACTATCAAGTTGAAAGCTGCCAATTTTGTCCTTTGGGACAATGGCTTGTATAAGAGAAGCATAGATGGAGTATTCCTTCACTATGTAGACAAAGAAAAACAAAGCCAAATTTTAAAACCCTTCCACAATCTAGCCTTTGGAGGACATTTTTCTACTCCTGTGACTACTCACAAGATTCTCTGAGCCAGGTATTACTGGCCAACTCTTTTCCAAGATGCATATAAGTGGGTGAGAAAATGTGAACTCTAATAGCAATTTGTTGGAAGATCCAAGTTAGTTTCCCTACCTCTCAATCTAGTGATCATAGAGGAACCTTTCTAGCAATGGGGGATTGATTTTATTGGAACTATAAACCCATCTTCAAGTGTTGGACATGTTTATGTCATTACAACAATTGACTATTTCACCAAGTGGGTAGATGCAATCCCAATTAAGCATGCTACTTTAGAAGTTGTATGAAATTTCCTTAAGGAGAATATCATTTTCAAGTTTGGAGTTCTAACCAAAATTATTACTGATAATGCAGTTTGTCTCACCTCCCAGGAGATTACATAGTTTTGTTTCCATTATGGAATTACACTCTCTCACTCTTCTAATTATTTTCCACAAGGGAATGAACAAGCTAAATCCAGTAATAAGAATCTGGTAACTACCATCAAGAAGCTAGCAGATAACAATTGGAGGACATGGCATAAATCATTGGTTGGTGATCTATGGGTAGACAAAATCACACCAAAGAGGGCAATTGGTCTATCTCCTTTTCAACTTATTTATGGTATCAATTCTGAGATACCAATCACCTTAGAATTGCTAGCCTTGAAATTGGCAAAGGCAATTGAAGATTAGACATATGAAAGCTCTCTTGATAAGAGAATCATGTGCCTGACTGAACTGGATGAATAGAGAACTATGGTAGTGGACCAAATTGCTGCTCATCAAAGTTTGGTAAAGAAACTCTTTGATCAGAAGGCCAAAAATTGTGATTTCCAAATTGGGGATCAAGTCTTGCTATGGGACAAAAGGAGAGAACCAAAGGGGATGCATGGAAAGTTCAAATCCCTTTAGAGAGGCCCATTTATAATTCATCAACATAATGGTGAAAATATCTTTCTACTAAAATATCAAGATGGCACACTCTTTTCTCTGCCTCATAATGGGTAGCATCTGAAACACTTCCACTCTTAAAGTATTAGATTATTGCATCTGTATATATGTATATTTGTATAGTTTTTAATTCTTTTTTGCTTTTTTTGTTTCCATTTTTGATGCCTTTCATTTTTGGGTAGCATGACTCCGTAGGCCAATGGTACACATGAAAACACTAGAGATTCTGGATTCTACTCCCTTAAATTCTTTTTACAATTGATAGAAGCTCCCCAACTAGAGCCAACTATTGTCCCCTAAAAAATATCACTCATTTTTGGGACAACATTTGAACTATTTTGGTCCTACAGACCAAAATTATCTCTTCCCTTTTTGAAATTTGTCTTGGGCATTCAAATTCCTTATTTTTTAAGCTTCTCAGAAATCTACGGACTTTGCATGCTTAAATTTATGGACTCTAGAGGAAGAGAAATATACAAACTCTATAGGAAAATAAAATCTATGGACTTTGTAGGCTTAGTTCAATGGGCTTCACAGGTTGATTTCTATGGACTCTTTCAAGGTTAGAGAAAACTACAGACTTGGTTTCTACAGACTCTGTAGGAAGGTTCATTTCTACAGGTTCAAAGGCTTCTACAGGTGGGTTCAATCAAAAAAATTAGTTTCCAACACTTAGTCATTTCTGAGATTGGTTCAGCACCTTAGTTTAATAAAAAATCTCCATCAGCAAGCATCTAAGCAAGGATCTAACCATTGAACCATTGAGCTATTAAACCTTGAACCATTTTTGTTAAATGGGTTTAACAAGTTCAAAGGTTCAATGTCATCATCAAGAGTTAAGCACTTCATCAAGGTTCAAAGTTCAACCGCTTCAAGGTTTAATGGCTTCAAAACACTTATCAAAGAGAAGAAGGCTTGAACCCTTAAACCATTAAACCATTGAACCACTTTGGTTTAAAGGTTCAATGGGTTTAAGGTTCAATAGGTTCAACACATTTGGTTTAATGAGGATAAAAAGGACTTAGCCAAATCAAAGGGAATGAACCATTAAACCATTGAACTAAAGCTTGGTTTAATGGTTGGTTCAATGCTTTGGTTCATTCAGTCGGTTCATCAAATGGTTCATCGGCTTGGTTCAAAGGAGTGGTTTAATGGAAAAGTTCAAGAGAGCCTCTTGAAGGACAAGCTCCCTTGTAGAGGGAACTTGGTTGACAAAAGCACCCTTCGGAAGGGTCATTTTCAAAGAAGCTGCAAAGGTAAGTTCTTTCAAAACTTTTGTTTAAGATAGCTAAAAGACAATGGGATTTTCTTTGAGAAAAATACTAAGGCATAATTCCTTCAAACTTTTTTTCCAAAGGAATTCCTTCAGACAAAAATTCCAAAGGAATTTGGGAAAGAAGTTGCGAGAGGAAATCCTAAAAGAATTTCCAAAGACAAAAGCCAATGTTATCGAACCATTTCTATAGACTTTTTGTTTGCAGGAAAATGTCCACGGACTTTTTATCTGCAAGAAGTGTCCATGAGAAATATCTATGGAAAAGACTCTAAAGGACTCTAAAGAAAAGGCCACTGAAGGAACCCAAAGGGTAGGTGCCCTTACATGGGACTCTCGACTATCAACTTAAAGGACACTCCCTAAAAGCTGAAGGGTCACCTTCCCTTCAGGAGGATGCAAAACAAATAGACTAAGACAAAAGCTTGATAAAATCCCATGGATGCTGCCAAGTGTCATCTTTTGAGCCTCTTTTCACTTTATTTCTAAGAGCCATGGAAGCCACCACGTGTCTTTTGTAAGTTAAGCAAAGCATGCCAAGTGGCATCATCTGCATGAATCTAAATGAGTCCCACATATTTTTATAGTGTTTCTAAAATGCGATGGAAGCTGCCACATGTCATCTTCTACATGACATTCAAAAGGCATCCAAAGCTTCTACAAGTCCAATGGATGCAACCATGTGTCCCTCAAAAAGTCACATTGGAAAGCACCACATGTCCTCACCTATTTCACAGTGGATGCTACCATGTGTCATCCATTGAGACACAGTATCAAAGCAGTATAACCTACCACATGTTTCTCATCAAAGTAGTGGAACTTGGCACATGTCTCTCATCAAAGTATCTTAACCTACCATGTGTCATCCTCTATGAGAAACTAATATAAGTCTTGAAGACTTTTTAAAGGCAACTAAAATCTCAACAAAATCTGCCATGTGTCATCCTCCACAAGATTTTCAAGAGGCAAGCAAAAGCTGCCACATTTTATATTGTAAATACATGGAGGGTGATAAGTTTATGCACCCATAATTATGATTTTTTAATAGGTTTCAAAACCTCTATCAATAAATATTTCTCAAAATCCTACAGAAGTTGCCACATGTCTTCACCTATTTAGCAGTGAAATGTGTCATGCATCAATTGCTAAAGACTAACAAAAAGTGACTAAGGAACAGAGCATTGAATTGAATCTAGGACCTAATTTAAATAACCAAAAAAGGAGGAATGATGAAGAAGGACTAGAAACATTTGTGCATCAGATATGTTTATAGAAGCAAATTGCCAAGTAGACATTGAAGGATGCAAACATTTAATGGCATGACCCATTTCTCTATATTGAGAAAAGCAAATGGGTAAATGCCCCTAAATTCTAACATGTCTTCTTAACAGAATTTAATGAAACATGATGTGTTATTGTTCTTGATTCCTTCTTGAAGAGGCTATATAAGAGACTCTCTTTTATTGTTTTAGGGATCTCTCTCTAATTGTTAAAAATGAAACTCTGCCCAAATTGAAAGGCATTACTGAGATTTGAGCTCAAATTTTTGATCATATTTTGTTATTAGAATAAGAAAGCAAGTGATTTTTCAGACTTTGCACTGTGATATATTTATTGTTGGGGAAACTATTCTTATTTCTTTTTCCTTAATATATTTTTTGTTCCTTTAATTCAACAAGCAAAATTAGTGAAAGTAGTCAGGAAGGTGTCTTGAAGTCAACTATGGAGAGACATTGTGCCCCCATAATTTCCTTTAGTGTGTTTTATTTTAATTTCTATGTAAAGGACCTTGGGATGACTTTGTGCCCCCATTGTCCTTCGTATCTCACTCTTAAACAATTCAGGTGGAGACTTTGTGCTACATCTCAATTTGCTAGTTACTACATCCTTGTTTACATTTTATAGTTACTACCAGGAATATTCTTGTGGTTTTTTGAATAATACTTCTAAAAGAAGAGTGATTACTCCTTTTATTTGCATGCATCATCTCTGAAGAAAAAGAGATGGATTGTTTGTCCTACCCTTGAGTATTATTTTTTGTTTATATATATATATATATATATATATATATATATATATATATATATATATATATAGGGAACCTGCCCTTGATGAGAAGAGAGATTAGTCACCTTTTGATGTGGTAAACCTACACATTTGGATGACCAATATTCCTAATTTTTCTGATCAAACCTATTTTATTTATCAGTACATTGATTGACAAAATATTCCGCCAACAACTTGTATCCTCAAGATGTTTATAAAAGTGTTCTCTAAACTTGTCTTAGGTGTTTATGGATGCAGGTGTGAGGCTACTTACCCCTCAAGGAGGTTTCCAAAAGTCTTAATAACCACTTTCTATTCCTCAACCTAGAAATGGGTCAACCTAATGCCTTGACTCTTGATCTATCATTAGTCTCATGATTGCATCTTGTCCTTGTGAGTTATGAGGGTTGTTCAAATAGTCCATTGTCTTTTCATGTTATAGCTATACTTTTTAACCCTTCATTCCTTCTATTTAACTTTAATCAAGTTTTTTCATGATGATAAAACATGTTTATATGGTCCTTGGTTACTTTTATGGAGTCCCAATAGCTAAAAAATGCCATGGTAAAGGTAAATTGAGAAGGCAGTCTAGTGAGAATTTAGGAACATTTCTAATTTGCCTAATAATATGAGGTATGTTCACTTTCAAGATTTAAAAACACCATGAAAATTGTATTATGGTCTAATTTAGGTCTTTAATAGGTTATGAATGTCCTTTCATATGATATTGACATGATATTCAGTTGATATGCCTCTTGAGGTCATATATGTTTGCCAACGTTAATGTTTTTAGTCATAATGAGACCTAATATGGCCAGAATAGACCACTAAGTCACCTAAAATGCCTTAAATAAACATTATAATCCTCATAAATCCATTACTAGACCATTTCATACATCATAGAATACATTACCATCATGGTCAATGCCTAAATCATCCCAAATATGCTCCACATGTGTTAAATAGTGGCTTTTCAACTCCCTCAATTCATACATTCAAGTTCCAAGTGTCACATGACCCCTATTTTCCCTCCAAAAAACCTAAAAATGATATACTTAGGTCTAAAATGTGAATAATTATAGAGAAATGGTAGGTTGTAGATGGTTTTTAAGTGATATGAATATGTATAATATAGACTGGTTTAGGTGGAGTCATGGTTTTATAAAATGAGGTCAACACTTTCAAATGGAGAAGAAAGAAACATGTTTTAATGCAAATTAAACTCAAAACCATGCCATCTCCCCCTCGATCTCATTGACAAGTATAGGGAGATCCTCATGTTTACACTTACCCCATATTGAGGAGAGAGAACGGGGGCCCAATCTCATAACTAGTGCAAGAAATTTCCACCCATGGGCATTTGTCTTAGGATTGGTCTCATGATATTTATGAACATTCCTTAAGAACTTAATAAATTTTTATGCCATTCTCATTTGCATAGGCTAAGTTGGATAGAACATTTTTCAAGGATTCTTAATTTGCTTATTAAAACCAATGACTGATGTTGTTCTCTCAAGTCTTAAAAGAGCCCATTCAAAAAAATCACTTAAATCACGTGTGATCTCATATAACTATCAAAAATTCAAGACCAGCTCCTATGTGTAGCCTAATATTAGCTTTGGATAGTGAACAAAGTGTTTAAGTGTTTTTTCAAAAGTTGTTAATTGAGTTGAAGAGTTGATAGAGTGTTTCAGGGTCTATAACGCCTTCTTTCTTAAGTTGGCAGTCTATTGGCCTCTTTTCATCTCATAAGATCTCTATGAGAAAGGGATTGTGTAGCCTTGAAAACCACTATATGGTAACACTATTTGTGGCTCAATGGAATCTATAGAGCTTTTAAATATAACTCAAGAACATGGATGGAGTGTTGAAGTGATAATGAATCAGCATAATGCCCCTTTTGAAGGTAACTTTACAAGCTTATAAACTATCCTCCTTAACTCCAAGCTCACTAAATCACTTTTAGTATATATTAAGGTCTTTTACAAAGATTAAGTTTTTTCTAAGTATCTTAGGTTTCACTTTTGGACTATATATACCCCTCTTCCTACCTCCAAAGTGGTATATTTGTTTGGTATGTACGTGAGGGTCTTTAAGGTTCATGAGGATTTTCTTTGAGGGTTCCCCACTCTCCTTTATATGTCATTTTCATATCTTTCCATCTCATGTTGTTCCTTACTACCATTAAATGTGTTTTACCTCTATTTTGATACTCACACATACATTTCCCTACACTACCACCCTCCTCCATTCATCTACCCTTCAATACAAGTCTAGATCATGCCAACAAACCTCCATACTCCCTTGAAACCATAAAAAAAAATTAAACCATATAATTTTGGACACATATGGTCATATACCTAACTAAGTAGCCAAATAGCCACCTACAACCAACCCTTTTAAGTATATTGTAGCGAAGTCTCTAAGGGGAACTATGTAGACCATTCGAAGGCATGGGGATTGGTATGATTATGAGAAGGCATGCATTAAAAATAAGGATCAAATTTTTTCAATTGAATATGTGAAAGTGTTTTTAGATTTTTATCAATTGTAGACCACATACTTCTCATACAAGCCTGATAATAAAACTCTTGTACACAGTCATACTAGTATGTGAATACATATGACATTACTAGTGTATGTTGGTGTCTTCATCTTGCCTAGGATAAAAGAAAATTTCATACAAGGAAGGAAAATTTTAAAAATATTAAAATGGGTAACTCTTGGTAATCACTTCACCTAAAATAACAAGAAAACATCAAAATAGCCTTGAAGTCACATAGGCATACTGAGATATGAGCACTAAGCTATGAGAAGGGTTTTGTATGTAATTAAAGAGGGATTTGGAAAGTCACCATGTGAGATTGCATTAATATTTGAGATATTTTATGGACAATAAATGATCACAAATACCTCAAGAAATAATGTAAAAGGCCATATTTAGAATTTTCATGTCTGGTCACACAATCAATAGTCAGTTTACTACCAGTCAAAGCCAAAATGATAGTTTGAGGCCTTTTTAGGCATGGAAGAGTATCCAAAATCAGTAAATATGGTCATGATGACTAATTAAAGGTACCTATTCCTCCCTTTATATTATAAAAATAGTGTTTATACCCACTATTTTAGCTCAGAGTAAGCCCTATCTGTGACAGTTGGTTCTTTGGGTTGAAGGTGAATCTATGCCATAAAGGGTATACAAATAGTTTGGGATATACAAAAGGTTTTGTATAATTAAATTTTTTTGATAAGGGTCCTTATACCTCCTTAAAAAGGTTTATAATTCAATATTACAATTAAATACCTTGGAGATATGCCAATGCAAACAGTCACACAAGCTTACTCATAAACCCTACTACCATCTTAAGATTCCTTCAAGCTCTTAAAACAAGTATAATGGTCAATTAAATGTGTATGAATATTTTTAATACCTTTTAAATAGTTTTCAAGTAGAAATAAGTGATGAAAATGGTCCAAGTGTCTTTAAACCTTGCTTGATCCACTCATCCTATACATAGTCAATTTGAAGCTCACCTTCAAGTGCTCATGTACTTCACCACATACTATTTTAGGGAAAAATATCTTAGGGAAGATAAAGTACCCATATTTACTAAGGATTCATCAAATATTGGTTGTATGTTTAGGTCTAACCTTTTTTGAATAAACATTAAGAAAATAACTACTCAAAATTATTTGTAAACAACCCTAGTGCCAGCTTTCAATGTTCTTATCTCCATAAACCATTTACTTAGGAACCTAGGCCATTCATGGAAGATGAGGAGGTCATTTCACAATATATTCATTTCATTTTTTCTTTTTTTATATGTCGATATGCTATAAACCATAATTAACATGGTGGACATCTTAAACCCTGCATAACCCCATAAGTTACTTGATGGTGGATTTTGGCCTCAAAACCCATACATATTAACTAGTTTTACCATGAAATGACCATTAGAGTCCCCTAAAGTCCTCTAATCATCACAATGACTCACTAATTGATACTACAGGAGTTAAACTATATGGAATAGGCTTGGAAGTGTTAGTTTTAACACAAGAGAAGAGAGATAGGGAGTTTTTATGTACACAAAGAAGCTAGGGAGGGAGGATGAGTCTTGGGCCATCTAAAAAAGTCCTATAGAAGCCACCAAAGTGACCTCCATGACTTTTTCAATAAGTAGATAACCACAGGTGTTGGAATTCATGGCTATGTACATCCAAAATGGGTCAAATGATCCAATCAATCCAATGATGCTAATTCATGTGGTCTTTGAGGTAGTGTTCAAGTTAGATATGATGCAAGAGTAATTTTAAACCTTAGGGTTTAGGATGATGTTCATTATTCAGGTCTATAGATAGACTATTTTATCATCTCCACTATGATTATGTCACCAAAACATAGATAAGAGATAAATTTGGTAAGTAATAATGCTTCTAAAAAAAATAATGAAGGCCATCATAGTGTTTGGAGTCCCTTTGGCTTATTTGGATTCCCATAAAATCCCTATAGTTAGTAATTCTTAATGTAAATATCCAAAACCTTCATAAAAGGAATGTTTCTTACACAAATAGCATCTTCAAATACTCATCACATCTTGGATGCTATGCATGGGCAGCCTAACACTTTATGGAAGGTGGGGAGGTTTACTGGCTTATATTGGGTATGATTGGCTCTAAAATCAAAGCCCTAGTCTCTATGAAACATCTATAAGACTCCTAAGCACTCTTAAAACCCCTTAAACCCTAATAGTGACTCAAATAAGAGTTTTAATGAAAAATGTATTCAAACACTCATTAATTTCTTATCTAACACTTGGAGCATGTTACCATCTCAAAGGGGCTCATGTCTATGGCACTTTATGGTCTAGAAAATGTATGATCACCTCTTTAAAGTGTAAGGTTTCAAGGTTTTAGGTATAGTAAGTGTTGGAGAGATTAAAAAAAAGAGTTATAAATTATTGGAGAGGTAAATTTAGGGTGTATTCCACCTTTAAAATGTCAAAATTATGCATTTAGGTTCCTAATAATAGCTATAATATCTCTTTCTAAATAGCCATTTTGTGGAACTGGTCTAAAAGGCCTAGTCTACCAAGTTTAATGTAGTTATAGGTAGAATATAGTTGAAAAAGAGCCTAAGTATTGATATAGGGAGTTGATCAAGGAAATTTCAAGCCGTATCAAATGCTTTAGAATTTTTTATTTAGCTACTTAAATCATTTAAACAATAAGTATAAATAAAATGAAGAACAAGTAGAATAACATGACTTAACTTATAAGTAGAAGAGTCTAGTAGGCATAGAATGGCATGGTAGAATTAATGAAACACTTTTTTATCATTGGTAACTATCATTTAGGTAATCATATCCAAAATTGAATACCATTATGATAGGGTAGAGGTAGTTTCAAGGATAAGTCTATAAGCACATTAAAAGAAAGGTTGCTCAATGCCTCTTAGGGGCTTACCCATACCCAATTTATGTTATGTAACTAATAGTATAGTGAAAATTGGTATATTTCTGCCATGGTCAAGGCTTTCATAAAATTAAATAGGGGAGTTACAACCTCCATACCTTCTCTCAATGCCAAAGTGGACTCATTGAAGAAGTGCCAATGCATAAGGAGGGTGAATATCCATGTTGTAACTATCATATGCCATTTTGGCCTCATTAATGGCCTATCCCATGCCTAAAATATTACCTCTTATCTTTAAGCATTTACATTAATGTAAGCATTGATCTCTTGCTTTTTCATGCTTCAACTAGATGTGGTAAAGCTATGTCAAAATTATCTTGTACTCCTTTGAATTAATAGAAGATACTTGAAGATTTATTATTGAATGCTAGTGTGCCTAATGAGAGTTTTATTTGTATAATGTATGAATATCCCTTATAATATATGACAACATCATTAATACATTATAAAATGTAGTGGTTGGGATATAATCAAGTATCTATGACAATATGACAATATTATAAGGGATCCCTAATGTTATAGTGCCTAATGGTGTTTTCCCTTATGAAGTATGGAAAAATTTTCAACGTAGTGGTTGGGATATCATCAAGAATCTATGTGTTCTATAGGTAGTAGTTGATGTGTGTGTGTGTGTGTGTGTGTGTGTGTGTGTGTGTGTGTGTGTGTGTGTGTGTGTGTGTGTGTGTGTGTTATATAATTCACCTAACTTCATTTTGTCAGTTTATGTAGGTTGTATGCTATGTTGCCAAGTAGAGGTGTTCTTTAAGTGTCATATGACAATAGTGTCTTATGCATATATAGGACTTTGTCCTTCAGGTTGTACAATTCTTACTCAACCTCTATATTAAATATTCATGCTTATAATACCATCATGAATTATGATCAATTGGAATATCCATTAGCTTCACTAGTGTGTTTCAAAGGATAGACTTAGAGTGGATCTTTAATTACTTGTACATCACCACTTTAGAGTAGGTTCTTTTGTCAGTTTTCATCTCTTTTTCCCTTTTATTTCAATAGGATTAGGTCTTATAAATAGTTGAAGTGAAAATTTAGGGGAGATAACTACATAAAATCTATAGGTTTTACCTGCATTTTAGGTGTCCCAATGTTATTTTAGGTTTGATATGGATGTGAATAGTCCTTTCCTTAGTAAGGGTGCAACATAGTTACCTAATAGTTATGGCACATCTAATGGGGTAAACTATCAACTAATTTGAAGACCTTATTTTAAAATCTTGATAACATTAAAATACATCTATAAGGATAAAGATATTTATTGGTAGATTGAAAGGATATTTCATATATAAGGTGTCCACTATGTCAGCTTCAAAAGATAAGTAGATTGAATTTTTTGAACTATATTTAGATATTTCAAGGAGAAACATGGTTCCTAAATTTAACCCTAATCCCATGCCTCCCAATTCTCCTAAGTCTCCTAATTATACCATTTTTTTCCATACATAACCTAATATAATCCCTCTAATTGTAATGATATGGCCTAGAATGCAAGATTTTATCCCCTTTAATGATGTATTCCCTTTAAACCTAAACTAATTTGATGATATCCCAACCACTACCTTGAAATTTTTTCCATACTTCATAAGGAAAAACACCACTCCTATAGAACACATAGATAATATAGCTAGCTTATGCTTAGTACACAACATCACCCAATAAAATGTATCTATGAGACTCTTAACAACTTCCTTGAGAGGAAAATATCTTCAATGGTATATGGGTTTCACTCCTAACTCTATAAACACTTGGGATGAATTTGGTGAGTGACTTTGTAAGCATTTTGAAGATAAAAGTGATCATGTGTCATTAGTTGATAAAATCACCTCAATCAAGATGGTACCCCAATAATTCATGGTTGACTTTAACTATAGATTTCAAAAGACTTGGGATAGGATCCTTGTCATCATAAATCTTACACCTAGTTATACCTTTTGATACTACCTAAGGGCCTTGAATTATGATTTTGCCATAATGATACAGTTCATGGGTGGGACCACATTACCAAAGGTATATGAAATATCTATAATATCATACAATTTCTTGATTTAAGAAGTAAAATTAACTTCTATGCCTCTCATGCCCTTATTTATAGAGATCCAACCTACTACCCATACGATTGCTCCATTTCCAACTCCAAATAATCAAGACCAATATAATGGTATCCAAGTAGATATGCTTGATAAGATTGATGGTTTACTAAAATCTCAAAATAAAAGATTGGTAGCCTTAGAGAGGTAACATCATACCTCCTATAGACCCTATCAATCCCCGTATTAGGTTTTATACCCATCTTATCAATATAATAGATTATTGTATCCACCCAACCAATAATGCCAAGGGAAGATCACTCAAGATAAACCTTACAATAGCTATAACCCTAATGCTACAAGTAGTTTAAGAGCATTGGTGCCAACATAAAATAACCTTGTATAAGAAGGTCAATGGTATACTCTATTAGGTCAATCAGGTGAGATGGTGATGGATGCAAGTGGGGAAGTATGATAGAACTCTTATATACAACAGGATCCTATATTTTAAGTTCATGACATTGTGCCTCCTCCACAAGCAGATCCTCTACTACCTCATAGTGATATACCTATCATGACATCAGTTGAAGTAAAAAGACAATAAGGAGGGAGTGTGATAAAAACACCTACTGAGACCACCTTTGCAAACGTACAAGAAGGTGAACACACTTTTGAGCAAGTGGCAACAAACTTGGGGTAGAATGTATTAAATTCAAATGATTTAGTTACATCCCACACAAAGGATAAGAGGAGATTATTAATGACAACTTAGGGTATTCCAAGGTCAATCCAACACATCTAAAATTAAATTATCATCTTACCATTAAAATTATAGTAAAAAAAACCTCTCCGACATAATAAACATCTCAAACACATGGGCAACAATAGAAGAGTCCATCCCACAAGTCACTCAAGTCACAAGTGATGCATCCACTTCTAAGTTATAGCCCTAGAGTTCCAATTATCCCTTCAATATTGTGGAATAAATGAAGAAATCTAATGTTATCATTCCTATGTGGGATTCTCTACTCATTCCATTATAGAAATATCATTTTCAATAAGAGCTCTTCAAGTTCTCTCATGAATAAGCAAGATGAAAAAGTGAGTGTAGTTTATGATAATTATAATCAACTTAGTGAAGTCCAAACTCAAAAGGTAGTTAAGGTACCTCCATTTTACTTATCAGTCATAATATGAGATTTTCTTTTCCACAATTGCATGATAGATAGTGGTGCATCTACCTCAGTCATGCCAAAACCCATAGCTAATAAACCAAAGCTCAAGTATGAAACCAATAAGAAAGGAGTATTATAATTATATTAGTCTCCCACAAAGATATTAGGTGTCCTAAAGGATCTCAATATTATGTTATCAACCTACCCTAATTGTATTATCTCATAATATGTCATGGTTGTTGATCTCCGCCCATATTTTCCTCTATGTCTAACTAGGGATTCACTGTAAAGATTGGGGGTACCTTTCATCTTAAAGAACATAAATGGTATTTAGGACCATATATGTGACAAAGGTCACTGATATATCTAAACACATTTATATATTACACTTAGAACCCTGCCCAACCTATCTAATGTAAACTATACTATACCAGATGAGGATGAGAATATTAGTGAGCAAGAATCCAAAGATCATCTTAAAGGCATCTCAAATTTTCTCCTTAATAAATGGGAATTTGATAACCATGGTTTTGAGATATACAATAATATTTATGTGGAAGTACTACATATATATTACATGCATGAGGAAGGAGTTGGTGTACCTAGTCCCACAATCCCAACTCAAGAGCATGATGTCATATAGACTTTGTTCTTAGATGGATCAACGTCAAAAAATGGGAGTGGGGTTAGATTAATTCTTATTTCCCCTTAAAATTATATTTTATACTTTTTAGTAAGGTTCTAATTTAATTGTACTTAAAACATACTAGAATATGGATCCCTCATATATGGGCTATAAGAGGCAAGGAAAAGAATCATCAAACTTTTGAAGTGAATGGTGATAGTGAAATAGTAGTGAAACAAGTGAGAGGTGTTATTGAAGTTAATAATCATCCCTTAAAGGCCTAAAATCACTAATTATGGGACCTCTTGGGATACTTCTTAGCATTTGACATCTATTCTATACCAAGGGAGTACAATCATCATGGAGATAGAATTGCAACCATTGGTGCCCAATATGGCATTGTTGATGGATTATATGGCACTCAAAGATGATAAAAAATCAAGATTTTATGGAGGCAATCTATACCTAACAATGAGATGATTTGTTAGGTCTTTGATAATAATGAGTAGATTGTTTGTTTTCTCATACATGAGGCAAAATCTAGTCATAAGAATCAAGGTAGGTTGCATCATTAGTTTGATAATAAAATAGTGTAACTAAGGATTAACAAATACCCTAAGGGTTTGGTGACATTAGAGAGAATATTAAATGAATATGACCAATTGAGAAGGGATAATATGAGTATATCAACTAAAGAATAACATTATGAAAAGATAGTCATCTTTAAGGATAAATTGCCTAATTTGGGAAAAGTGAACACAACGAGAGAGAGAGAAAGTCCTTAATTTACTTATGTAAATAATATGCTGATGTGTTTTCATGGTAATTCCATGATCTAAAATGCTTTGATCCCAAGCTATCCAAACACACCATAGAGTTAGAGACCAATGCAAAACTAGTAAGGTAAAAGCAAAAACCAGTCAACCCTAAGGTTGAAGAGATCATGAGAAGGGAATTGTTTAAGTCAATTGAATCCAATATCATATTACCCATTAATCATTCTTCATGGGTGGAAAACCTTGTGCCTGTGAATAATAAGAATGGAGAGATACACTTATGTGTTTATTTTAGAGACCTTAATAAGGTGTCTTTGAGAGACCACTATCCACTACCCTCTATGGATCAAATCCTTGAGAAGGTTATAGGATCTTAGAGGTTTTATTTGCTTGATGATTACTCTAGATACAATAAAATATTATTCAAAGAGGAGATTATACATAATATTACCTTAACTACAAAATGGGGCACCTATGCATACATGCAAATGCCCTTTGGACTATCTAATGTAGGGGAAACTTTCCAAAGGGAAATGGATGTTAACATTTATGGGTTAGTTAATGAGATGGTTTTAATTTGTCATCATGACATCACTATTTTCTCAAAGGATCCAATAGATCACATGGCACATTTGAAGTTAGTCTTTGATAGGTGTAGGTAGTTTAGAGTGTCCTTAAATTCCAAAAAATGCATCTTTCCTATTTATGGGGGTAGATTATTAGGTTATGTAGTGTCAAATGATGGTCTCTCCACATATAATAATAGGGTTGAATCAATCTTGGCCATATCCTTGCTTAAGCACAAGAAAGGTTTGCAATATTCTTAGGGAAGATCAACTTTATAAGGAGGTTTATTCTAGGTTTTTAGAGTTAGTTAAGCCTCTTACTCACATGCTTAAGAAGAAAAAATAAATCACATGGAAAAAGTAAGGGAAGAGGATATTTGATTACATAAAATAGGTGATCTCTCAATCCCCCACACTCCTTAACCCTAACTTTGACAAAGAGTTTTTATTCTATGCATTCTCCACAACTAATGCAATTTATGATATGTTTATGCAGTAGAATTATGAATGATTAGAATAACCCATTGCCTTCTTTAGTAATGCCTTTTAAGGTTATGAAGAAAGTCATACATTTATGGAGAAGGATGTACTTGATATCATGATATAATTGAATAAGTTTAGGCATATGGTGTCCAAAAACAAGGTCATAGTGATGGTAGTGAACCCAAACATCAAAGAGTTTATACTCAATAGAGATTTGAGTGAAAAGAGAGATGGGTGGGTTATAAGGTGTATGTAATATGAAATTTAGGTGAGAGTGACCAAGATAATAATAGTTAGAGGTATATTCAATAATCTTAAAATAGAGGTGAAGGAAGGTAAAGATATAATGTTTGTAGTCCATGACAATCATGAGTCAGTTTTAAACACCACTCCTCTCATCTAGACCAATGATGTGGTCAAGTTCCTTCAAATAGGCCAATGTCCCATGGGATTGAATAGGAATAAAATGATAAATTTTATACTATAGACCATACCATATGTATTTATACATGGAGTGATATTTAAGAATGATGTAAGAGGTATGCTTTTGAGATGTGTTGAATCAAGATAAGTTGACAATCTACTTGAGCAGTTTCATGATGGGACTGTTAGTGGGCACTTTGATACCAAAAATAAAACCTATAAAATAATTATATATGTATTATTTTATCCTAAATTATTTATATATTCACATGCTTGGGTCAAAAAGTGTTCAACATATTCCATGTTTATTGGCAAATAAAAGTTAGCTTCCCTTTCCTTATAACCCATTTAAGTTAAACAACCATTCATGTCATGGGGCTTATAATTCATAGGCATGATCCATAAACATTAAATTTAAAGAGATAAGTGGGTAATAACATCCAATTAATAATTCATAAGGTGAGTGGAGGTAGCTACACTTAAGGAGGCTAATGAGAACTCAGTCTTAGAGTTATATGATAATCTTGTGACTAGATTTGGTGTACCTTCAACAATAATATTTAATAATGCCTTGGAATTTTATAATTGATAAGGTATGTTATTGGTCCTTTATCCATTACATATACCTCTATTATTTCTCCAATTATTACCCATAGGGAAATGGACTAGTAGAGTCTACAAATAAGAACTTGATAAGGATCATCAAGATGACCATGGAAGATAGTCAAGAAGAGTGTCATATATGGTTGAAAACTACATTATGGGTAGATAGAGTCACACCTAAGAGGTATAATAGACACTCTCCATACCTCCTTATCTATTTTAGAGATGCAAGATTTCTTATTTCCCTTGAACTTCTTGCATTAGAAATTTCTCATCAACTTGAAATCTTGAAAGATGATGCAATTCAAGTGAGAATGAATGAATTGAGATAGTTAAAGGAGATGACTAATAGTTCCATTCATACCATATAGTCTAAATATAATCAAGTTAATAATTTATTTTAAAAAAGGGCTTCATAGAGGACATTATAATAAGGATATGTAGTACTCAAGTGGAACGAGGACTATGCAAAGCCAGGGAAACACTCTAAATTTGTTAACCTTTAGAGTGGACGTTATATCATCACCAGCTATAAGGAAAGTAATGACTTTAAAATTTATATATTTAATTTTTATAAAATTCCCATCCTTTTCATTGGGATGTTCCTCAAATTTTGTTCCTAATCTTCACCATGTTCTTCTTGTACATAAGTAGCTAGAGTTTGTCTTTTCCCTCCAAGTTCTTATGTATACATGTTATATGTTTATTTTTTGGTCTTATTGTTGTTATTTGTGTGTTATATTTTATTTTTATTATTTATCTCTTTGTTGTATCTCATTATTTTAAATTATTCAAGGTATGAGGTAGACTTCATGTGCAATCAAGTTTCATTTGCTAATCCTTCAAGAGAAATTATTAGAGTTCTAAGTTCCTTGACCAGCAAGATGGTCAAGACATCTAATTCACCACTAGTTTTTTCCAATATATATTATTATAAATTTAAATTGGTCAACATATTTCCTTGAATCCTAATCTATCATTAGTCTTGTGATTGCATCTTGTCCTTGTGAGTTATGAAGGTTGTTCAAATAGTCTATTATATTGTCATGTTATAGCTCTAATTTTTTAGCCTTAATTCCTTATATTAAACCTAAATAAAGTGTTTTCATGATTATAAAACATGTTTATATTGTATTTGGTCACTTTTATGGAGTCCCAATAGTTGAAAAATGTCATGGTGAAGGTAAATTGAGAAGACAATCTATGATAATTTAGGAGCATCTTTGATATGTCTAATAACATGAGGTATATTCACTTTCAATATTTTTAAAACATCATGAATAGTATATTAGGGTATATTTAGGTTTATAATAGGTTATGAAGGTCTTTTGATATGATATTGGCATGATATTAAGTTGATATGCCTCTTGAGGTCATATATGTGTGCCAAAGTCAATGTTTTTGGTCATAATAAGACATAATGTGGCCTTGATACCACTAAGTCACCTCACATTCATCTAATATAAATTATAAGCCTCATAAAGACATTAATTTATCATTTCATACCTCATTTAATGTATTACCATCAAGTTCAATGCCTAAATCCTTCCAAATGGGTCCCACACATGTTAAATAGTGACTTCTCATCTCCCTCAATTCATACCATAAAGTTAAAAGTGTCACATGACCCCTAATTTCCATCCAAAACACCTAATAATAATATATTTAGGTCTAAATTAGGAATAATTATAGATAAATGGTATGTTGAAGAGGTTTCTCAAGTGGTAATAGATCTGTACGGTATAAATTGGCTCAGTTGGAGTCATGGTTTTAAACGAGGTCAACACTATCAAATAGAGAAGAAAGAAACATGTTTCCATGAAAATAAAAATCAAACTCATCCCATCTCCCCCAAAATCTCATTATTAATCTTAGATATCTCCTCAGGTTTACACTCAGATAGTATGAAGGAGAGAGAATGGGGGACCAAACTCATAACCAAAGAAAGTACACTCAAGAAGTTTCCACTCATTATCATTTATCTTAGGATTGGTATCATGAGATTTATGAGAATTTATTAATAACTTATTCAATTTTGATGCCATTTTATTTGCATAGGATAAGTTAGACTAAATGGTTTTGAAGGATTATTGATTTTCCTACTCAAACCAATGATTGATGTTGTTCCCTTAGGTCTTTCAAGAGCTTAGCACAACATTTTTTGCACTTTAATCACATGTATGAGCTTATATAACTATGAAACCTTAAATATTAGCTCATGTGTGCATCTTGTAGTCAGCTTTGGATAATGAACAAAGTGTTTGGGTGTTTCTCCAAAAAATATTAATTGAGTTAAAGAATTGATAGATTATTTCAAGTTTTCTAAATCCTTCTTACTTAGGTTGAAGATCTAAAGGCATATTGTAATATAATAATATCTCAAGGAGAAAGGGATTGTGTAAACTTTAAAACCACTTTATGGCAACACTATGTGTGGCTTAATGGCATCTGCAGAGCTTTCAAATGTAACTCAACAACATAGATGGAGTGTTAAATTGATAATGGATAATCATCATGCCCTTGTGATAAATTTTATCATATTTTATGGTATCTTTACAATATTATAAAACATCCTCCTTACCTCCAATCTCACTTAATCACTTTTACTAGATATTAATGTCTTTTTTAAATATTAAGGTTTTTATAAGTTTCCTAGGTTTTACTTTTAGACTATGTATGCCCCTCTTCCTACCTCTAAAGTGGTACATATGTGGGGATCCTAAAGGTTAATGAGGATTGTGTTGGAAGGCTCCCCATTCTCCTTTACATGTCATTTTAATACCTTTCCATATCATGTTATTCCTTATTTCCATTATATTGTGTTTTACCTCTATTTTTATACTCACACATACATTTCCCTACACTGTCACCCTCCTCCATTCATCCACCCTTGAATCTAAGTATAGATCATGGAAATATACATCCATACTTCCTTAGAACCCTCAAAATTTATTAAACCATAAAATTTTGGACCCATATGATCCACCTATAGCCAACCCTTTTAAGCTTACCATAGCAAAGTCTCCAAGGGGAAATATGTAGACCATAAAAATGCATGGGGATTGGTGTGAGTATAAGAAAGTATGCATTATAAAGAGGGATCCAAATTTTTAAAGTGAAGATTTGAATGTGTTACTAGATTTTATTCAATTGTATACCAAATCCTTCTCATACAAGCCTAATAATCAAACTCTTGTAGATAGCCATACTAGTAGGTGAATACGTATGACATTACTAGTGTATGTTGGTGTCTTCATTTTTCCTAGGATAAAATAAAATGTTCATACAAGGAAGGAAACATTTCAAACTATTAAAATGGGTAACTCCTTCTAATCACTTCACCTAAAGAGCAATAAAACATCAAAATAATCTTGAAGTCACATAGGCATACTTAGACATAAGTCCTAAGCTATGAGAAGGGTAGTGTATGAAATCATAGAGGTAGTTGACAAGCCACCATATGGGAGTATCTTAATCCTTGAGATATATTATGGACAATACATGATAATAAATACCTAAGGAAATAATTAAGAAGGCTATTTTTGGGTCCTAAATCCATCTAAGTGTAGGATCCATGTCGACATATCAGACACTTGGGTATGAGGCAATCACTTGGTATGATTGGTTTTTTTCATATTTTGGTGTTATCTGATAGGTTGCTAATTGACTCCCTTTTAACTCAATCATCATTGGGAAGTGGGAACATAAGACAATCATAACATAATGGAAGTAGAGTAGTGGAGTTGGTGGGATGATTACATCCAACACTAGCTTAGAAAATAATGTGCTCCATTCACCATGGTACTAAGATGATCTAAAACACTATAAATCCAAGTTAAATATACTTAGAGAGGGAGAGGAGATTTGAGTAACAAAGTCTTGTAGAATTGATCCTAGATGTTATGTTCACCAATAGAGCTTAGAGTGTAGTTTGGGATGCCTTTGAGGCTCCCCATTGTAGTGCCAAAGCTCACCTATGAGCCTTTGAGCCTTTTAGAGATTTAAGATGAGCATTTGATTAGTTTATATTTATATATATTATGTGTTTGAACTCTTTTAATTATGAATGGAGTTACATCTAATGAATGTTAATTTGGTTGACATGGTTATGGCCATAAGATTAGAATGAGAATGGTTTGCATAATATTTCAATAAATTGAATGCTTAGATTTATACTGGGTATATTGAGTTCCTATGAGATTTATACCTAGCCCATTCATGGAACTTTTATAGTTTATGATGGCATTATCACCTCATATGAAAATGCTCTAAGTATAGGAATGGTCTTGCGTCTCATAGTGATACTTATGCTAAATTGTGATCCTAAGCCTAAGCCCCTACTCCATGTACTCCATTTGAACCCCCTTAATGCTTTATTAATGATAAGCTAAGGAAGCTAAAGTCTTGTACCCATGAATCTATAAAAACACATCATATAGGATTATGCTTAATGGATAGTTGGATCCCCGCAGAATGTCTTATGACCATAAACATAGCAATACCATTTTACTAACCAAAGTCCCTCAAAGATAGAGTTGTACCATGACACAATTAGCCCAACATGGCCCCCAATCCTTTCTTAGTTATGCTTTGAGTGAGTGATTAATGTCTGCACCTTATGCGGAGTGATGCTAGTGTAGTCCAATGACAAATATTGAGCATTAAAATATTAGTCAAGGCTTGTCTCACATTGTAACAAGTCTATATATAACTTGGATAACTAGAAAAGTGTTAGACAAGGCCCATGACTTAAGACCCCAAATTTTCTAAAACATTTTTATTCCATTGTGGAGACCCATGTTGAATTTTTTTGACACAATGGTGGACCAAAATGATTCTTTGACTCTCCCTTGAGAACATCAAGTGCTAATTGGAACAAGTGGATGACAACTTTGCATTGAGAAACCTAGCCTATAAAGGATATAAACTAAGGAAGTGGGTCCAAAACCATTTGTATGATGCTCTATATGAGGTTTTATTTGTTGAACTACTTGAGTAGGTGTATTGATGGTTAGATGTTTATGTGACATAAAAAATTCAAAGATATAGACAATGCCTCAAGTGGATGAAAGAATGCCTATAAAGGATTGAGAACTTAGATGCTACTTTGACTAGAGCTATAAAAATGGTGGTAGGGGGTGATGAATAGCTATGTGCTTGAGTTTTTAGTATTGACATACTCTTACCTTGAATAATCAAAATATCAATTCTTACATGAACCCAGAGGGACATTTTTGAGAGAGTTTAGCATCAAACTCAAGAAGTTGATGGTAGATTATGAATTTAAAACCATGAGAATGGAAGGCTAAAGTCTTCTCACATATGATCAATGCAATAGGGAAGAAGGGGATGTGGAAGTAAAGTGCAATGGAAGGGGATATGATCAATTTGAAACTTGAGAGATTAGGAGATAGGATTATAATAAGAGGAGGAATAGGATGATGGAATATTTATAACTTAAAAGTGTTGAAAGGACCCATAACAAGAAATAAGGGCATGGGGAAGGATCTCTTGAATGGTGATATTATCTAGAGGATGGAAACCTTTAATCCATAAAACAAGCTCCATAATTGATAGGTGAAGAATTTTTGGGGTCCCTACATAATTTGACCATTGGAGATGCACCAGATGTACCTACCCCCTTTAAACCTATAGTGTGAGCTCCTGTAATGATCCCTCATAGTAAAATAGAATATTGATAATTAAACCTATTACCAACCTATATGTTGACCATTTTTCAAACTTAGACCATAATTGTGTGATTAAACAAGTTATTCCTTATGAGGAGCTATGTGAGGATACCTCTATGCCTTGCAGAACTATCTTCACCCAAAAAAATGTAAGCACAAGCATTCTAATCTAGCCAATGTCGTCTATGTAGCTTGGGAAACAAGCTAGAGGAAGTGTCTTAGTGACACTAGTTGGTATTATAACACCATCATCATCCATGATGTTAGTGGTAACAATAGGACTAGTGGCTAGCCTAGTGGCTAAAGGCAATGGAGGACCACTACTAGGACAAGTAATAAGGGGAAAAGCACTTTAGACACCAGTTATTCCCCCACCCTAGATTTATTATGAGATGTCCATGCATCTACCCAGGTATCAAGGTATAGAGAATGTCATATAGAATGTGCTCAAGTGTGAATTATAATGACATGCTCAAGGTATAACCCAATCTAAGTGCAAGGTAACCCAATTTATGATAAATCTAATTGATCACACCCATACTTGGTATAGGAAGTTTTATCCTAACTTGGATATGGTTGATTATGAAAATCTGAAGGAAGAGTTCTTGAAGGAGTTTGACATACTTGAGTTTGAATAGTAGAGCATCATTGTGGTCAAAGAGATTAACTAGGGATTATCAAAGAGCATGCACCTATATGATGTTATATTCAAAACCCTTATTTCTAATATCCTTTATGATATTCACCCTTCCTAACATGCACAATGGTTTTTTGGGGGATTACTAGTACAATTCAGAAGGGAGTTGTCCATAGAAACATTCATAAACCATAAAGAAGCACTTGAGTCCATTCTCAAAGCCAAGGAAGATGAAAGTACTGACACAAGAATTATCCCATTCATGGAGGTGTAGATTATGTCCATGGCCTCCCAACTATAGAAACTAACTACTAATTCATCACAAGATACTTGATGTGGGTTGTGGTGCACCGACTATGAAATGGAAATCTATAATAAGAATAACTATCCTCAAAGGAATGTGCACACATTACTTCTCAATTATGATGTTTGTCATAAGGCACATGATGTTCACAAATACCATTTGTTGTAATGTGCCAATTAGGTCAATACAACCACCTATTGATGATTATGTGATGCATATACTCATACCATGGCTAATTACCATGTAATTGATGAAATGTGCAATAACATGGGGAGAGGTGTATGATAAATAAAGATAGTAATAGGAAGGTAGGGTGCCCAGGGAAATAAGGGATATGGCTAGCATAATGTATGGTATGAGATGAAAAAGGTACATGAGGGTAAGGTGGTGGATGCAATTGAGGAATGTTCCCATCATGATCATGTTAAAAGTGTGGCTTAAACAAGCACTATTGATGAGGCCAGGATATGCCTGATAAATGTATAATAAATGACCTCATCCTACTCTTTCTTTTTATTAAGTTTGATTGCATTTGTAACTTTTATTTTGATCTGAAATGAGCTAAGATGTAAGTATCCATCTTTTGTTGATTTTGATTCTAACATTTAAAAACCCCTATAATTCCTAACACGTGTGTTGAAAAATTCAAGTTTTGCAATAAAATAGGTTATCATCAAGCTAACTAATCAATATGAAGTGCATTGCATGTTTTTAGAAGATTTGGAATCAATTTAGCTTAGTTCTAGAACTCCACCATACTATTTTAGGTTGTCACATTATTAGACTTAGCTCCAAAACTCTATATTTAGCCCTAGAATTATCTAAATTAGCTCTAGTATTCATGTAGATAAGCTCCAAAACTTTCACAGATAGATATAGAACTGATAAGGATCTATTCCAAAATGGATGGCAATCTATCAAGTCAATGATCCCATTAAATAAGGAATAGATTCTTGATTTCTGTATTTGTAGATCTAAGATATTTTTCACACAGTTGGACATCTAGTCACATCTTGATTTAGCATCTATTTTGGGTGTAATTCCATTCCATCGTATCTATGAAATAGTTACAACCATCAAAGCATCTATATATGTAGACCTAGGAATTTAGGATATATAGAGAAGAAGATCATTGAAGGAGAGAGAAAAAAGGATAGATTAGTACATTTTTTAATATATAATATTTTATCAATGAAATAGCCATTTCTATTTTGAAAGCAAATTAAAATTTTTAATCATGTTTCTAGGTGGACCAAGGGTCCACTCCTCCAAAGAACTAGGATCTTCATTTTTGGTTGGTATTTATATTTTATTCAAGAAAATAGGTAACTCTATTAAATTTATAAATGATTCCAACTCCTTAAAGTTAAAATTTGTTGATTTGTTCCTGCAGGCATTTTAAATTAAATTCTCATTTCTTTGCAATCATTTTCCAACAATCTATTTTATTTTGCAAAAGTGTGTTTATTTCTAGCAAATTTCTAAAAATGTGTGTTTACTTCCAACAAATTCATTTCTACAAACATGTGTTTACTTATAGCAAATTCATTTCTACAAATGTGTGTTTACTTTCAGTAATTTTCATCATTTGATTCTAATAAGGTTTTGACCAAGAAGTCCTTATGACATCAAAAATCCCCCAAAAACAAAAAAAAGAGAACAAATATATATACCTACAATTAATTACTAATTTTTTATGATTCTTGTTGTTGCATATAGCTTTAGACATAGCCCTGGTTAAATATGACATTAACAAAAAGTTGATTAAATGTAGGGAATAACAACACCCAACATTTTTTGTGCCATTCCTAGGGACTCACTAGTTGGAATTTTCTAATTAGGTGTCAACAAGAGCAACAATCATTCATTTGGTAATTAAAGAAATATTCCCTAATTTATGAGTAGACCACAAGAATCCAAGGGTAGATTTATCCCCAAAATATTTGAATAAGAATATCCATCATCCTTTAGTTTAAGTAAGGATGTTGAACAAGAATTTGAGGCACCATTATCTCCTATAAGACAAGAAGCAAAATTGCCATTTTTAGATTAGTCACCAGAACCAGGTAGATTCTTAGGGAGAAGGATTATTTATCAAGATCCATTGAGGGAAAGTTTTAATTCTCAATTGAGTAGTCAGCCTCCTACTCCTAACTTTTCACCATCCCCAAAACATACCACATACCACACTGATTGGGAGAAGGGACTAGAAAATACCAGAGAGATGGCACGACAAGCTGGAAGAGAACCTAAAAGAACCCTTACCTATCCCATTCAGATCAAGGATGATGAAACCACTATGAAAAACATCTCACCCACATACTTTCCCAAATTTATAAGAATGTCATCTGAGGATCCTGACCAATTTCTATTTGAGTTTAAAGTATAATGTCAGACTTATGATTAAAAGATAAATAATCAAAAACTCAAGTTGTTTCCATCTACTCTGAAGGATGCAGCAATGAGGTGGTTTATGGGATTAACATCTAATTCTATTACCAATTAAGAACAAATGGAAACTGTCTTCCTAGACAAATATCAAGATTATTGTAGAATAAGAAATTGAAAGGAATAATTTTTCAAAATCAAATAGGAAGATGAAAATATGGAAGATTATTTGGATAGATTCCACTTTGTGAGTAAAAGATGTGGATTTGTACTTCAAGAATATTTAAATAAAACCATTTTTTTCAAAGGTCTGGATGATAAATCTAGGGAGACCCTTGATTTAATTGGTGGAGGAAACATTGCTCAACTAAGAATGGATGAAATCATATAAATTTGTAAAAACTATTCAAAGACAAGGGGTGGACCTAGAAAAGGGGAAAACAGTTAAAAATTTGAATCAAGATATGAAAAAATTGATGGATGAATTGGAAAACTTTAAAATAGACATATTATTTCAATTAACCTCCACCATGGATGGATTGAAAGATAAATAAAATGCCCAACATGAACCATTAGCCATGTATTCTCCTAGATGCAGGAAGAAGCATGTAATAAGGGAATGTCCTTTGGATAAAATAAAAGTATTTCTTGTTTGTTAATCTAAAGAACATGATACTCATGCTTGTTCTCTTCTTCCACTCATAAAAAATTCACTCAAACAAACCAATACATCATCCACCATAGAAGAATTGAATTTTGTTTAGAGATAACCCAGCCAAGGACACTTTATGCCAAGACTAGTTCCTAATCCCTAGATGATGCCATGGGAAGCTCAAATAGTACCAAAAATTTGGGGACAACCACCTTGGGCCCCTTAACCCACATGGCATCCTTAGGATTGGGCAAGTCAATCTTGGTATACTCAAGGACATCAGAAACCTTGGGCTAGTCAAAGAAATCCTTATGGTTGGCTAAAACCTAGATGGGGCCCTCGTAATTATGTGCAAGGGAAAACATATCCAAATTATAACCAAAAAGCCATAATGGGACCTCCAGCACAAAATCCATAGGTTGAAAAGATAGTTTAATCACAAATGCTATCATAACTAATAGCAAACCCAAGAAACAAACAAATAGCTCCTGTATACGAAATAGAACCAAATAAAATAGTTGATTTAAATACAATGGATTGTAAAAACATTCAAACTAGATATGGAAAAATAGTTAGCAGTCCACTTTTTATAATCACTAAGATGATAGAAGAAACTAAAACCCCTAGCACAGTTACACCTAAGGAAGATGAAAAAGAAAGAGATAAGGAACCAAAAAGAAATTATACTAAGATTCCATTTATAGAAAAACTTATAAAAATCATAGAACTTAAGGAATCTAAATTGGTGCAAGAACTAAGAAGATTGAATATTGAAATACCATTATTACAAGCAATTAAGGATATTCTAGAGTTAAACAAGTTAATCAAATTGTTATATTTTAAAAAACCTTGAAGAAAGAAGTAGTACCCTAGGACTATTCAGGTAGATGGGAAACTTGATGATTTATTAGCAAAAAAACTCCTACTACCCAAATATGGAGATCCTAAAAGCCTTGTTATTTTTATTTCTATAGGGAATAGGGACATACATAATGTTTTGATTTATTTGGGTGCAACTATCAATGTAATGATAGTGGACACATTGAAAACATTACCATTACTAGGCATACAACCTACTAATACCATATTGCAGATGGCATATCAGTCTATAGCAAAACCAGAAGGAGTTATTGAAGATGTGGCAGTAATGGTGGAATCATGGGAATATCCAGTTGACTTCCTTATCTTATAGCCAAAAGGTAAAACACTTGGTTATCCCATTATTTTGGGGGAGACCATGGTTAGCTACAGTTACTACCTTAATTGATTGCAGGTTAGGAGATATGACTATTTAAAATGGTAATAATTCTAAGAAATTTTCATTATATCCATCTGCATGACCTTTTATTAATAATTAAGTGAAATTATGGGTTGATAATCTTAATATTAATGATCAAAATCTATCTTCTTTAGCTATGATAACATTGTAAGATCATGTATGGGAAATATATGATATGGTTAATCCTTCATTAAATGAACATCAATCATCATTGGAACACATAGGATTAGTTCTGGAACATGTCAAATCTATTCTAGAACCATCATAATTGGTTTTGAAACCACACCAATTCTCTACAAATGAAGATAATTTCACTTTGAAGGAATGCAATTTCTCTTGGGGAGAGGATAGATCTGTAGCTTCAGCTTTACAGATATTAGGAGATGATGAAGAATTTCTAGATAACAAAAATAATGAAGAATTCGACCTACAACAGGATAAGTATAATAACTCTTCCTTTTGTCCTTTGTCTAGCATTTTGTCTCAAGGAACATTTGGATATGTTACTACATATCATATGTTGTTACCACATGCATGTCCACTAAATACCTTAATGGAACCCCTTTAACAAATCAGTTTATCATATCTTGGAACCACACATGTTGAGATTCAACCAGGAATTTTTTTGAATATTAATAGCTAGTTAAAGAATGATGAAGAAGTCAAACTGTTTGAAGTTCTGAAGAATCATACTAAATCTATTACTTTGGACTATAGAGATATGAAGGGAATTCATCCAAATATTTACACCCATCACATTTAAACTAAAAACATTAGACCTATTAGGCAACCTCAGAGAAGGATTAATCTAGCCTTAAGGGATATAGTCAAACAAGAAATTGAAAAACTATTACAAGTAGGTTTTATCTATCCTATCTCAGATAGCTACTGGGTGTCTCCTCTTGTAATTATCTCTAAAAATAATGGAAAATGGAGAATTTGTGTTGACTATAGGGAACTGAACAAAGCCACCTTAAGAGATTATTTTCTCTTACCATTCATAGATCAAGTCTTAGACAACTTTTTAGGCAAACAATACTTTTCCTTCTTGGATGGATTTAGTGGATATAATCAAATTAGAGTTGCTATTGAGGATCAGGACAAAACTACATTTACTTGTCCATGGGGTACCTTTGCTTATAGGGTATTACCATTTAGACTATGCAATTCTCGAGAAATCTTTCAAAGAGCTGTATTAGTAATTTTTGTAGACCTAACAAATGATTGTGTGAAGGTATACATGGATGAATTTACTATGTATGGAGATACATTTGATGATGCCTTAAAAAATTTGGATAGAGTATTAACAAGATGTGAACAACATCACTTGTCTCTTAGTCATGAGAAATGTTTGATAATAGTTGATGAAAGGATTGTATTAGGACACCATATTTCAAAAAGAGGAATTCATGTTTACCAAAACAAAATGAAGATTATTTCAGATTTGCCTATTCCTCAAACCCCCACAGATATCAATTCATTTTTAGGGCATACTGGATACTATAGGCACTTTATTAAGGATTTTAGTAAAATTGCTGCCCCCATGTTTAAGTTGCTTATCAAAGACTGTGAATTTCTTTGGGATAAATAGTGTCAACATGCTTTTGAAGAAATTAAAGAGAAATTAGTAACTGCCCTAGTATTGCAATGACCTAATTAGGAGAAACCTTTTCACATCCAAACTGATGCCTCAAATACCTCAATTGGTGCAGTTTTGGAATAGAAAGATGAAGGAAGAACACATGTTATTTACTACCTAAGTAAAAATCTTACTCCCACTGAAACAAATTACACTACCATTGAAAAAGAATTTCTAGCTGTGATCTATGTAATCAATAAATTTAGACATTACATTATAGGGTAAAAATATTTATACATACAAATCACTCAATAATTAAATATTTAATGAAAAAACTAGTGGTTAGAGGTATAATTATTAGATGGTTATTAATTCTATAATAATTTGATATTACCATTGTGGACAATCTAGGCAAATCTAATGTGGTAGCTGATTTCTTGTCAAGATTGACTACTATAGGGGAGTAGGATCCAGTCAAGAACAACTTTCTAGATGGACAATTGTTTATTATTTTAGTTAATACACCATGGTTTATTGACATGGAAAATTTTCTTTCAATAGGGAAGTTTCCTCTTTCATTCACTAAAAAAAAAATAAAGAAGTTAATCAAAACCAGTGCATAATTCAAATGGTTAAATGGAATGCTATTTAAATGTGGTCTTGATTTGGTTTTACGTAGGTTTGTGAGAGAAGATGAAATCTTTGACATCCTCTAGACATGTCATAATGAACCAAGTGGAGGATACTATTTAGTGAAAAGAATAGCTCACAAGATACTTGGCACTGGTTACTATTGGCCATCTCTATACAAAGATGTGAAGTGATACATCAGGTGGTGTGATCCTTATCAAAGGATGGGATAGCCAACCATTACCAATGAAATTCCTCTACAACCACAAGTAGTGATTGAACCATTTGAGATATGGGAATTGGATTTTGTTGGACCATTTAATCCTCATTCATAAGGAAAATAGCACATTCTTGTGTGTATTGATTATGTAACAAAATGGGTAGAAGTGCAGGCTTTAACAAATGCCACTGAAGAAGTAGTTGTTGACTTCCTTTGGCACAAAATTATGGTAAAGTTTGGAGCACTAAGAAGCTTAGTTTCAGACTAGGGACCACAATTTATGTCCAACATGATCCATGCCTTCACAATGTATTATCAGATCAATCATAGGAAGTCATCTCCCCATCACCCGTAAGCAAATGGACAAGTTGAAGTAACAAATAGGGAATTAGAAAACATCCTCACTAAAATAGTTGAAGCTAAAAGAAGAGATTAGGTAAAAAGACTACCTGAAGCTATTTGGGCTTATAATACAACTTTGAAAACCATAATAAGGTTTTAACCATATGAGTTAGTCTATGGATAAAAGCCCTTGTTGCCTATTGAGTTTGAACTACAAACATTGAGGACAATAGCTAAGGTGGGAATTGAATTAGATGTAGCTCAAAAAGAGTGAATCCTTAAACTTAATGAATTGGATGAATTCAGAATGGAAGCACTTCACTAGACAGAGATAATCCAAGAATAGAGGAGGCAATGGAATGATTCACATATCAAGGAAAGACAATTCAAAGTAGGAGACTAGACATTGCTATTTGATTCTAAGTACTAACAATTCATAGGTAAATTAAGAACCAGATGGTTGGGACCTTATCAGATCAAGCAAATATTTGATAATGGTTCTATCCAAGTATTTCCTATTGATGGTAGTAAAAGAGTACTCTTGGTCAATGGACATAGGCTAAAACTTTATAGGAAGCCTCCTACTAAGGATGAATTATTGAAGCATATTGAAGTAAACAAAGAATTTTATCATATGAAAGAACCCAATTTTTCCAAAATGATCAAATAATCAGATGAAAAGATCCAAAATAAAGGGAAGAGGATGAAAACTAGTAAATGGCATTCTCTTCTCCAAAAACAAAAGGGGGAAGAGGATGAAAACCAGTAAATGGCATTCTCTTCTCCAAGAAAAAGATCAATTGAAAACCAGTAATGGTGATTGATCTTCTCAAATAAATGGCTAATCTAAATAAAGTTTTTTTTCTAACCAGTTTTTAGGAATGATGAGTCATCATGATGGAGGGATTACATCATCAAGGATGGTAATTATGTTTTTAACTTGTTAAAGGTTAGATTGAAAGTTTGCATGTGTGATTAGACTTGATTTAGAAAGATTAGTATGATGAGTCATTTATTATACGTCACGGTTAAATGTGAAAAATCATGAGAAGGATATTGATGATGAAATGAGTTGGTGGATAGTCATAAAGAATCATTCTTGAACCAACAAAGTAAAAGATAGTTACAAAAAAAAAATTAAATAGATATAGTGAATTACCTCTCTCAGTTCCACAACTGAGTACAGTAGTTTTGTAGTCAAAATTGCTAAATTTTGTAGCTAAGTATAGTAATTTCTCTACTAAATTCACCCAATCAGCAACCAAATCTACTAGTTCTATAGTTAAAATTGTTAGTTATATCGATAAGAGAAGTAATTTTCAACTAACTTATGTAAGATTCAATAAGCATGAATCATGGGAATCAAAATGAAGTCAGAATAAAAAAATGATACCCCACTTCTTGCAGATGAAGAAGTAGCAACCATCTTTCAACAAGAAGGTTGGTTGGAGTTTCTAAGGAAATTTCCCAAGTATAATGATGAACTGGTAAGATAATTTGTTATCAATTTAGAACAATCAAAGACAAAAATTAGGAAGGTTTTTACTACTTTTTCTATGAATGTAGTAAGTGAAATGTCTGAAATACCAATAGTGCATGTCCCAAACCCTATCAAGGGGACATTAAAAGACTTGGCTGAAACCCTATTGAAAGAAGGGGAAATTGAACCCTAGTATATTTATAATATAAAGAAAATCATTAAAGGAGTCAAAAGGGCTAGCCTACCCAAACCCTTTGAAAGAGTAGCATTTTGCATAGTTAGGTATTTAACTTGTGATGGACAATTTGGGATAGTAGGAAAAGAAGTCCTAAAACTCCTTATACACCTTAGATATGGAGCCAAAAAACTAGAATATATAGTAAACCTTCTAGGGTTTCTTTTTGACTCCATCCATACAATGGCCTAGAGGTATTCTTAGGGTGTAGGAACAATCAGATATCATGGGTTAGTGCATTTGGTATCCCAGCACCATTTCCTTTCAAAGAAAAATGGGGAAGCAATGTGGGACAAATTTCTTGGCAAATTTGGGTAAAACCCTGGTATTTCCAGAAGAACAATAACAACTCCTCTTACCCCTTAAGTTAATTTGAAAATTGATACCAATTATAAAGAAAAGAAAATATTAGGGAAAAAGGAAATACCACAAAGAATAAAATTTGAAAGAAAATTTAATATTACAGACCCTACTATGCCTTCTCAGGACATTTCTTCTTCTACAAAAGCTATAGAAGAACTGATAGCTATCTCTGACAGTGATAGTTCACTTAGGCCTGAGTAAAAGGTGAACATCAGAAGAAGTTCTAAAATGAGACCTATATCTACACATTTTGAGGCTCCTCAAGAAAGAAGACATCATAAAAAGTCTAAAGAAAGTCTAGAGGAGATGGAAGAAAAAGCAAGGTTAGAAACTAAAGCTGCTGATATTTTGGGTAGCATGGCCATGACTCCTCCTAGACCAAGCCAAATAGAAAAGGAAGAAGGGGATGAAATATTTGAAGAACAAGCTTTCCATGAAATGGATGAGATAGTAGCACCATCACATGCATAAGATGAACAGGCATCTTAGATAAGGAAAGGGAAATCCCTTATGGTGGAAGAGGAATGTTTAATTCCCCAAGAAATTTTAGAGAAAGAATAAAACCATTAGATTAAACAAGATTTATTTTTGTCTAGAGTAGAACTCATTATCAAGGAAAAGGATGAGGAATTGAACATCCTCAAACTAAAATTAGAATAGAAAGAAATTTTCCTTGAAGAATTAATAAACCAATTCACAGTCAAGAATGAGGAATTAGCAGAGATTAAAAGGCAACTAATGGAGAATGAGGAAAAATGTACAATACGGACCTCTATGTCAATAGTCTCTACATAGACTGAATTGACTTATCTACCACTCAAGTAGTTATGGGATGATACATGCAGAGAACTTAGTGTAATCAAGGCATCCAATACAGACTTGAAAGGCAAACTAGCAAAAGAAGAGATAGCAAGGAAGGAATGGGAAGACAAATTTTACAAGGAGAAAAATGATAAGTATAAATGTCTTGTGAAAATACAAATAGTTTGTATGTTGAGTGAGAAACTATTGGTGTGCAGAAGACCTCCTATTTATATCATGTTTTTAGAAGGACAATTCATTCACTAGCAGTTGGCAAGGATAGCATGTGGCCTTCCACATGAAATAAAAGATGAATCTTATTTCTCAGTTGCCTAATCCTTAGTCAATACAAAATAGAAAAATCTTTTTTGTGAATTTTACCTCTACAATTTTATGCTAGAAAGAAATACAAGTTTTATGATCAATTTATATGTAGGGGAAATCTAGCTTAATGCATTTGTCTTTATTCTTCAAAATTAGATTGTATGGTAGGAAAGGGAGTCAAAGCATTAGTCAAAGGCTAGTTCATCTAGTCTCTATATGAGAATTCATTATGGTAACCCACTGGCCTTTCCTACACATTTACAATCCCATGCATTTAATGACAAATTCAATGGACCTTATCTTTTCAATTTATAGCAAAGCATGGATGTCTTCACCTCTTATGAGAAGGCAAATTTTGATAATATTTATGATGCATGTTTAAAAATATGGGAATTTCTTGTGGTGGCATTCAAAAGAAGGGAAGTAATATCCTCTTAAAATTTGATCTGGAGTCTAGAAAGGGAAAAAGCTTTATGCACAATAATTTATCAGATCAATGAAACTCCTTGGTGTATATGGATAGGCATGCGAACAAGGCCACCTTGACTTCTCACTCCTATATCTCCTTGGCAAAATAGAGAACTTCAAAATCCCACTCAATTGGTGGAATGGAAAAGAAAAGTAGAAGTGGGAGCTGGGTATAGTACTTTTGGATCAAAGCATTAGGATACTCAGTTCCAGGCATTTAATTTGAGCAATCAAATGGAATGCAGGATATACAATCCCAAATTTGAAGAGTGAAGTTTGTAAAGGGACTTACAAATAAGTAAGTATGGGGGAAAATGATGAGGCTAGGATATGCCTGATAAATGTATAATAAATGACTTCATCTTACTCTTTCTTTCTATTAATTTTGATTGCATTTTGTAACTTTTATTTTGATCTGAAATGAGCTAGGATGTAATTATCCATCTTTTGTTGATTGTGATTCTAAGTTTAAAAAACCCTGTAATTCCTAAAAGGTGTGTTGGAAAATTCATGTTTTGAAATAAAACAGGTCATCATCAAGCTAAAGAACAAATATGAAGTGGATTACATGTTTTTGGAAGCATTGGAATCAATTCAGCTTAGTTCTAGAACTCCACCATACTATTTCAAGTTGTCACATTTTTAGACTTAGCTTTAGAACTCTATATTTAGCCCAAAAATTATTTGAATTAGCTCTGTTACTTTTATAGATAATATCCAAAACTTTCAGGGATAGATATAAAATTGATAAGGATCTATTCCAAAGTGGCTGGTGATTTGTCAGGTCAATGATCCCATTAAATTAGGAATAGATTCTTGATTTCCATATTTATAGATCCAAGATATTTATCACATAGCTGGACATCCAGCCACATCTTGATTTAGCATCTATTCTGGGCATAATTCCATTCCATCGTATCGATGAAATAGTTACATCCATCAAAGCATCTATATATGCAGACTTGGGAATTTAGGATATATAGAGAAGAAGATCATTGAAGGAGAGAGAGAAAAAAAGGATAGATTAGTACATTTTTTAATATAAAATATTTTATCAATGAAATAGCCATTTCTATTTTGAATGAAAATTAAATTGTTCAATCTTATTTCTAGGCAAAGTAAGGGCCCACTCCTCCAAAGAACCAAGACCTTCATTTTTGGTCGATATTTATATTTTATTCAAGCAAATAGGTAACTCTATTAAATTTATAAATTCCTCCAACTCCTTAAAGTTACAATTTGTTGATTTCTTCCTACAAGCATTTTAGATTAAATTCTCATTTCTTTACAATCATTTTCCAGCAATCTATTTTATTCTACAAAAGTGTGTTTATTTCTAGCAAATTCATTTTTGCAAGCGTGTGTTTACTCTTAGCAATTCATTTCTGCAAACATGTGTTTACTTCCAGAAAATTCATTTCTATAAACATGTGTTTACTTTCAAAAAAATTCATCCTTTGATTCCAATAAGGTTTTGACCAAGAAGTCCTTAAGACATCAAAAATCCCCCAAAAACAAAAAAAGAAAAAAATATAGATGCCTATAATTAATTACTAAATCGCTACAATTCTTCTTGTTGTATATAGCTTTAGACATAGCCCTAGTTAAATATGACATCAATATAAAGTTGATTAAATATAGGGAATAATGACACCCAATAACTATCAACATGACTTCCCTATGCATCTAACATGTGGGTATTGTTGAGGAGCACACAAAGTCAAATAATTATGTGACTTGTACAAAACATTGACCCAAGGTAGGCCCAATTGAGATAAGGAAATAGCGATGATTAGGCATGAGCATAAAGTGGAGAAGTGGACTTCAAAGGTGCAAACAATTCACATAGATCCAATCAAAGTACAGGAAACTACTTGGAGTGGACTCACCACCCAACCACCAATTATTCTAGTACCATACTTATGCCTAGAATATGGGGAGCTAAGCCATACTAAGTACATAACACAACTTGAACCCAAAGTAGTTCCCTAGTTAGACTCTACATGCAAAAAATATGTATTTTAGTAGGTTATAAGTGTGATCCAAAACATATAAGGAGAGATCCAAGTAGCATGAGACTTAGAGGTGCATGCTACCACTTCTCACAAGAATGAAATGGTCATGAGGATAAAGTACAAGAACTAATGGAGATATTGTGCTTTGTAAAAATAGAAAGGATGATGCCTTTATTAAAAAAATCTCTTAGATAATGTAGGGTAATATTTAGTCAAAGTTGTTGTACTATGTATAGAAAGGGTTCACAAGGTCATGTATACCAAAAATGTAGAGTATGACTAGGAAGTCCTATTGAATTCCACCATTGATGGATGGTCCATATGTAAGGTCCTTATATACATAAGAACCAAGGTCAATATCTTGACCAAGAATGCATGGGAAAAGATGGGTAGGCTAGCTTTGAAGCCTTCTCCCTATGTACTCTTCATGGCCAATAAGACCTTAGTATAGTTAATCATAATTATAAAGGGTACCATTGTAGATATTATGGGCACCAAATACCATGTTGAATTCAAGGTAATCAAGTTGGTTGAGAAAGATAACTATATAATGCTTCTAGGAAGGCCATGGTGCTACACAAACAATGTTGATATGTGATTCAAAAATCAATATATGACCTTCAAAAATGACAAGCAAAGTGTAGTGATTCCCCTATCAAGTGACCAAGGAACCCCTTATGTAGAGAGAATTGATCTTGAGGATGAGATAAACCATATATATAACATCATGGTGCAAGGCATCGAGAATATCAATCTTAATAATCAAGAAGTGCTCTTTGGGAAGATGGATAGTCATCCTCAAACACCATTGATGTCACTTATGACCAATGGGTTGAAGAAGCTTATGAGGCCACTGGTCATAGGTGTTACTTGGTGCATATAAAGGCATTGAAACCTATGAGGACTGGTTGGGTCTAGATTGATTACACTCTAAAATGATGGGTCCCTTATGATGAGAAGAAAGGAAAGAAGGTACTCCACCTAATCAAATGTAAGCTTGTGGTGCTTCCAAAATTTGAGTGGATAAACCCAATGTAAAATTATGTCCATAATCTCAAATCATGCATCCCTAAATAAATAGATAGAATCGGCACACTAGTGTATACATTGAGAAGCACTACCACTCATTAATGGGTAGTGTAAAAGTATAACTTACCAACCTAGCAAGATTTGAAAGTAGCCATTTGCACTATTTTTGGGAGAAATAATTATGACTTGGATATATCATCATACTTTGGAGACTCTAATCCCATAGCACATGTTCACTTATGTAAAGATTCATGGACTGATTATGTTGCAATTGCCACAAATAACTTATTGGTGCATGCCTTCTATAGAACTCTAAAGACATGGGTATGAGCATAGTATGTGGTCAATAAGATACACCATGAAAAGACCAACTAAGATTCCCTTAAGGAGAATTTTGTTCACACTTTCTCCTTTTCCTCATATAACTTTGGGTTGATTGAGAAACTATAAGTAATTCAAAGGGTAGTGTTTAAGGACAACACAATCCTCAAGGAGCACTTGAAAGACATGTTTAGAGAGAAAGGGCTAGTACTACCATCTTTCTTTGAGGAATAAATGATCAATAATGACTTGAGTAAAGAATAAGAAACTTGGAATAATCCCCACTAGAAAAGTTTGATAGGTAAAATAAATCTTGTATGCCAAATAGATGATACAAATATTGGTGAAGAAGACTCAACTCATCTATGAATAGAGACAACTAAAGGAACTTAATAAGTTTAGGACCCACACTAGGTAAAGAATGAAACCTATTTTTCACCACTAAAGACCATAAATGTGGATATTAGCATAGAAAGAGAGCCAAAGATGACTACACTAGGCACTTATTAGTCTAACATATAACTGGCATCCATTGAAAATATCCTAAAGGAATTCCAAGGCGTATTCCCTAAGAGTTATCAAGATATGAAGGGCACGCACCCATCCCCTAGGAAGATGAGCATAAAGGTAATCTATGGTGTTAGACTAGTCAAGAAGCACCCCTATAGGATGAATCCCAACCTCCACTCCAAGGTTAAGATAGAGATCGATGCAATACTAGTTTTAGGGGTCATTTACCCTAGGTAGGAGTCCAAGTGGGTAAGATTGATGGTGATAATCATCAATAAGGATAGGTTTATTCACATTTTCATCAATTATATAATGCTAAACACTACCTACATCACTGACCCATTCTTGATTCCATTCACTATTAAAGTCTTGGACAACATCACAGGTTGTGAGATTTGCACCTTCACTAATGAGTTCTCTAGATACCATCAACTTTATATTGGGTTGATTGAGAAACTACAAGTAATTCAGAGGGTAGTGTTTAAGGACAACACAATCCTCAAGGAGCACTTGAAAGACATTTTTAGAGAGAAAGGGCTAGTACTACCATCTTTCTTTGAGGAATAAATGATCAATAATGACTTGAATAAAGAATATGAAACTTGGAATAATCCCCATTAGAAAGGTTTGATACGTAAAATAAATCTTGTATGCCAAATAGATGATAGAAATATTGGTGAAGAAGACTCAAATCATCTATGAATATAGACAACTAAGGGAACTTAATAAGTCAAGGACTCACACTAGGCAAAGAATGAAACTTGTTTGGCACTACTAAAGACCATAAATCTGGATATTAGCATAGAGAGAGAGCCAAAGATGACTACACTAGGCACTTATTAGTCTAACAGATAACTAGCATGCATTGTAGATCTCCTAAAGGAATTCCAAGGCTTATTCCCTAAGAATTATCAAGATATGAAGGGCATGCACCCATCCCTTGGGAAGATGAGCATAAAGGTAATCTATGGTGTTAGACTAGTCAAGAAGCACCCCTATAGGATGAATCCCAACCTCCACTCCAAGGTTAAGATAGAGATTGATGTAATACTAGTTTTAGGCATCATTCACCCTAGGTAGGAGTCCAAGTGGGTAAGACTGATGGTGATAATCATCAATAAGGATAGGTTTATTCACATTTTCATCAATTATATAATGCTAAAAACTACCTACATCACTGACCCATTCTTGATTCCATTCACTATCAAAGTCTTGGACAACATCATAGGTTGTGGGATTTGCACCTTCACTAATGAGTTCTCTACATACCATCAACTTTATATTGGGTTGATTGAGAAACTACAAGTAATTCAGATGGTAGTGTTTAAGGACAACACAATCCTCAAGGAGCACTTGAAAGACATGTTTAGAGAGAATGGGCTAGTAATACCATCTTTCTTTGAGGAATAAATGATCAATAATGACTTGAGTAAAAAATATGAAACTTGGAATAATCCCCACTAGAAAAGTTTGATAGGTAAAATAAATCTTGTATGCCAAATAGATGATACAAATATTGGTGAAGAAGACTCAACTCATCTATGAATAGAGACAACTAAGGGAACTTAACAATTCAAGGACTCACACTAGGCAAAGAATGAAACCTATTTTGCACCACTAAAGACCATAAATTTTGATATTAGCATAGAAAGAGAGCCAAAGATGACTACACTAGGAACTTATTAGTCTAACATATAACTGCCATGCATTGTAGATCTCCTAAAGGAATTCCAAGGCTTATTCCCTAAGAATTATCAAGATATGATGGGCACTCACCCATCCCTTGGGAAGATGAGCATAAAGGTAATCTATGGTGTTAGACTAGTCAAGAAGTACCCCTATAGGATGAATCCCAACCTCCACTCCAAGGTTAAGATAGAGATTGATGCAATACTAGTTTTAGGGGTCATTTACCCTAGGTAAGAGTCCAGGTGGGTAAGATTGATGGTGATAATCATTAATAAGGATATGTTTATTGACATTTTCATCAATTATATAATGCTAAACACTACCTACATCACTAACCCATTCTTGATTCCATTCACTATCAAAGTCTTGGACAACATCATAGGTTGTGAGATTTGCACCTTCACTAATTTGTTCTCTAGATACCATCAACTTTATATTGAGGAGGAAAACAAGCCCAAAACAAATTTTATGATTGAATGGAGTTGTTTTAATTATAACATGATTCCATTTATACTCAATAATGTTCCATCCATGATCTCTATATTGGTGATCATTGTGTTTAAATACTTCATCCATAATTTCCTCCAAGTATACCGAGATGACTGGATGGTGTATGGCCTCATGAAGGATCATTGTGGCAAAATGGATCACCATATCTCCTTTACTAGCATAAAATTGATGAAGGCAAGGCAAAACTATATCACAACCAAGTGTGAGGTACATGCCATGGTATATTCCCTAAAAAAAATTAGATGATACTTATTGGTGACACCATTGATTTTCTTCATAGACCATGAGGTTATTAAGTACCTCATGAATAAGCTTGTGTTTCATGGATGCATTTACAAATGGATAGTTCTATTTTAATAATTCTAATTCTTCATTTTCATGAAGTTGGGAAAATAAAACTTGAGCCCAGACCATTTGTCATGTATCGACTCTAATGATACAATAATGTCTATTGATGATGATATGTTAGATGCACAACTCTATAGAGTCTAACACACCCATAAGGATAGCCACTTTTCTAATCTCTAGATCTATGCCTCAAACAATGATAACCAAAGAAAATAAATAGCTTATAGTTCATGTCACCCCCTTTTAGATTATTTACAAGGAACTATACAAACTAGGCCAAGATGAAATCCTATGTTGAAGTGTCTTAAAAATGAACGGGACTTAATTTTACATGAGACACATTAGTGGATAGTAGGAGGCCATTACGCAAGAGATGAAATGGTGTATAAGGTACTACAATCAGACTTATGATGGCCAAGTCTATTTTAATATGTAGATAAGTGGGCCATTTATTTTATACCAATTACTCCCAAAACATAGTGCATAAGTATGAGATACATTCTAGGAGCCATTGACTATTTCACCAAGTGGTTTGACCCCATGCCAACCAAGAACTACACCACCACCACATTTGTAAGGTTCATATGGGAGATAATCATAATATTTTATGGGTACCCACTCATCTTGACTAGTGAGAAGGACACACACTTCATTAATGAAACTATGTGAATCATGATGATAGAATACATGGTGGCACACCATAAGATAATGCCTTATCATCCCCAAGTGAATGGCACAATTGAGGCATTAAATAAGATCATAGGTATGTGCCTCAAAAATATATGTGATGTTAGTCTAAAAGATTGGGATGATCAGGTTTTAGTAGTATTATGGACATATTGCACAACCTACAAGCACCTAAACAAGGATACACCATTTTAAATAGTGTTTTTCATTGAGGAAATTCTATTGATAGAGTTATTGGTTCCTGTTGGCTAGTTCTTGGCCCCCATATCATTTTTTCCTAAGTAAAAGAAGATAAAATTTAAATTAGAATATTTCAAGTCTTTATGAGGCTTTAGACTTTTGACAGCCCAGGACTTAAGTGACTTCCTAAGTTGTAGGTAATGAGACATCAAAAGTCTAATTTGGTCTTTAAAGGTGCTTATCGAGTTCTCTAAATAGAAAGTCTTATCCAAATAATACTCTAAAGATCATTGAAAAAATTTAAAGGTAGTATTATTCGAAAAGGATCATTTATGGGAAGCCAAAAGGGTCTCTTAACCTTTAGGAAAGTCTATTATACAAAGTTTGAAGGAATTACTTTGGGAGATTTGCCAGAAGGAAAAAGGCCAAAAGAAATCCAAAGGAAGAAGACTTGGAGAGAAATAAGTCATAGACAAGAAGTCTAAAGGATTTCATTTAGATAAATTATCTAAAAGAATTCCTTCATAAGTTTTTCCCAAAGAATAAAAAGGGCATAGACCTAGACAAGATAATTTCTATAGACAATTTACCTATGCAAAATAATTCTGAGAGTCTACAAAAGGATAAATTATGAATAATTGAGAAGGGAAAATTCCATATACTTGAGAAGGGAAAATTCCAAACACATGAGAAGGGAAAAGTCTAAAGACTTGGATAGAGAAGGTCTGGAGTAAGTAAACCTGGAGAACCCAAGTTAATCTACATAGAGTAAATTGGGATTTTCCAAGTACTCTACTTAGGAAGACTTCATAAGTAAAGGAGTAGACATAGTTAAAAATAGGAGAGATCAAAAATATTTAATTTTTATGTATAGAGTAAATTGGGATTATTCATTGACTTATCTTGAAAATATTCAAAAGTCAAGTATCTTTGAAAGCCCAAATTATACAGTAAAGAGTAAATCAGGTTTCCAATGTTGCTTGACTAGATATGATCAATCTAATGGCACATTATAATGATTGATAGTGCACAAGAGTCAAGGAAAGGAAAAATGAGAGGCTAAAAAATGGCACAAAGGGTACCAACCTATTAGGGATATCGACGATCCATAGGCATCCATGATAGGAAGATCTATAATATAGGTCAAGGATCCAAGACAATCTCTAATAGCTAATTAGCACAAAGGGAGTCCAATCGAATGGTGTTAGATGGTATCTAAGAATTTAATGAAGACCTTCATCCTTTAACATGGATCCCTCTTCTAAAAAATGGCCATTCAAACATAAAGGCAGCATGGTTTGACCAAATTATGAACACATGGAGACCTCATCTTCTTTAGTAGGACATGTGAAAATGAAAGTGACCACACCATTTTAAATGAAAAGATTATTTTAGCCATGAAAATAAGTAACATTAAGCCACTCATAACATGGATCTTTAGATACACCAAAGAGAGACTTGAAGGTGGGAGTGACTTGAGAATGTTGTTCAACAATCTTGAGCAACATATTTAGTTGCATAAGGGAGGATGATGATAGGGATCCTAGGGATAAATGACTTCTTCCCTCTTCCCATCTACTCTTCCCCATTTTTGTTATAAATAGAGGCTTTGGAGCTAATAAATTATCCTCAAACTGGTAATAAAATTACTCTATAAAAAAATTGCATTGTAATAGATATTTTGAAGCAATAAAGATTACTTTTTACCTATCTCTTTATCTAAAAATCATGTTGAGTTGGATTATATACAATGGCATTGTGAATAAGTTTCCTTATAAAATCATTATCCTTGTTTCTTGCCTATTTTAGGTGTTTTTTAATTAGTTTTAGGTCTAGACTCAAGCTCTTTCCACCATTAATGGATGCTTAGTGTTGATTTAGAAATCCCTCTTTGCTTCATGTATGGTTCAATGAGCCTAGTTTATGAAATACTTATGAAAATTAATTTCTTGTAAGGTTGTGTATGAAAATTTATCTTATGTTAAATTAGTGTCATTTCCCAAACCAAGTGGATCATTTATTTTGGCATCACCTCCCTTATCTTATATTTCTTTCATGTTATTCTCCTATCCCTTTTCCTTAGCCAATGGTAGATTTCAGTGTGGGAATCAAGAGCTAAAGTGAAGCACCTAAGGAACTAGACTCATTAATAAGCCTAGAGGTTCAACTTCACCATAGGATACCCATATCCTAAGGCTATGCCCATGCTTGTAGCTGGAAGTGAGAGAGTCTGAATAATCCTCTCATAAGGGTGAAATTCCAAGCTACAATAGTTTTGACACACCTAGTGGGACCACTACCATTTTCATTTTTCATTTTTATGGAATATTGGTCAAGTTTGATGTTATTTTTATCAATTTGAAATAGTGATAGCTTTCATCTTTTAGCATTTGGTGACTTTGAAGAACACCTAGCTATCTGGTGGTAGCAATAGCCATCTTTCATGCCAAAAGTAACTAGAAGATTAATGACTAGAGTTTTTCCTTCTAAATTCATTGAGTTACCTTTAAACTCATCAAGGAAGTTAAGGTTTTCCCATACTCATCCATAGATAGAGCACCCTCTTCCTAAACTAGTCATAAGTCATAGTTACATAAGAAGATCTCTATTAGCCCCTCTTGCTACTATGATTACCCAAAGAGATTTTATTGGTTTCAATGGCCAAATCCCTTTAAACTTGCCACAATATGACCTTATGCTATTATAATCCTCAAAAGTGTCCCATATTACACAGGAGACCAAGTTGTAACTCCTACTGAGCACATAATGGACATAGCCAATTTCTGCAACATTCACAATATCATAGTAGAAAATGTAGCTATTAAGATATTGGTTGTATCCTTTAAGGGTAAGGCATTATATTGGTATAGGGGCATAGCTCCTAACTCTACCTATTCATGGTACCAATTGGGAATGGCCTTTTGTAAGAGGTTTATGGATAAGAGTGATCACATGTCACTTATAGAGCAGTTGTACACAATTAAGAGAGATCCCCATGAATTCATGCAAGACTTCAACATGAGACTCCAAAAGGCATGGGATAGAGTTCTAGTAGCTATTAGACCATCCCCAAAATTTTATTTATTATATTATTTAAAGGCTCTAAATAGTGATATAGTTATAATGATCCAATCCATGGGAGGTGACATACTACCAGATGCATATGAGGTGGCCATTAAATCAAAAAATTGCCTAGTTCAGGCTAACAAGATTATTCCCAAACCCCTAATGCATATTTTACTTGAGATAAAACCACCTCCTATAGTCATTAATCAACTTTAAGTTATATTTCTAACTCTAATGATTACTATTGTGCCTTCCCTTAAGCAAGAGAAGGCCTCCACCAATGGATCCAATGACTCCTAAGAGTAAAAAAAATACTTGGAGTGAAAAAGCATGTTCCAATCCTTCAGGAATGATGTGGTCAATGTGAATAGGTATAAAGCTTATAAAAATCCATATCAAGCTCCATATCCACCTCAAAAATAGCCTTATCAAGCAAATAGGCCACCCTACAAAGTGAATTTCTAAGGACATGGGAAGCCTAGCTATGCTAGATAGCATAATTATAATCTAAATGTTGTAGGACCTTCCAACTCATTATTTATAGTTTAGAACAATGTGGCACAAGAGGTTGAAGGGACAATACCTTGTATCCATTCTTTTGGGCAATCCATTATCCAAACTAATGGCTCCCACTAGGCATTCAATGACCAATGGTAGCAAGTTGTTGCTTATGGGTAATACCAAACTCTTATGGCCCAAAGCATGGAAGTGCCCATGATGACAAAGTATGAGTAGCCTCCATAAAAACAAGGCTCATATCAGGGGTCAAACTAGATAAAAGCCCCAATGGTCATTAGTGAGCAAGAGGAGTGCTATGCATCTAATTAGTAGGCCACCCCTAGTGTGGCTCACGTCCCAATCTTAGTAATCATGAGATTCAAGAGAAGGAATATGGGTGACAATTAGGAAGCTTTCAAAGAACCTCTTATCACTGCTCCTTCATTGACAAATAAAATGATAGTAGCTCCCAAAAACTAGGCAAAGGTTGGTGGTATACTAATTAATATTGTGGAGAAAATGAAGAAATATAGTGTGAGCATACCAATATGGGGCATAATTTCTATGCCCAACCAAGTGGACATCCTTCAAGAAGGTTTTTCCAAGATGAGCATTACGATAGCTATAGGTAAACAACCATGTAAGGAAGTTGAGGTCTTCACTAATATAATGAAGAGTCCTTTGGGAGAAATGTCAAGTAATGTGACCAAGCCCCCTCCATTCTACATTTCATTAATCATCAGTGATTTCTTGGTGCAAAAATACTTGGTAGATAGGGGGCTAACACTTCTATCATGCGAAAGTCTATAGCTAATTATTTGAACCTCAAATATGGGTCACACACCAAAAGAGTCCTATAACTTGATAGTTCTTCCACAAATCCATCAGGTATCATCAAGGATTTGAGTTTAACCTTTCATGCTTATCCTAGTGTTTCAATTTTTTAAGACATGTTGATCCTTGATGTCACTCTTCACTTTGTGTTGTGTCTTTCTATAGAATTCATAACCAAAATTGGGGGTTATCTCATAGAAAATTGTTCTTGGAATTTAGAATAAGGTATGAGACTAAGGTCTCAATCAAGGCTAAACCCATGGCAAAATTCCATATTGAACTCCATCAGCTAGATAACATAAGCATAAATTATACTATCTTTGATGAGGATGAATTTACAATTGGTTAGGATTTAAACACTCATCCTGAAGAGGTTCTAAAATTATTCTTGGATGAGCTATAAGGAGATAACCAATTTTTAACCCTTTAGAAGGTGTTGAGAAAAGAGACATGGATGTCTATTTTCTATATGAAGAGAATCAACTCATACCTACCCTCATTGGACCTAAAGAAGACCCCAATGATAAATGGAAGTTATTCTTTGATGGCTCAAAGAACAAAAATGGCATAGGTGTTGGGTCAATGTTGGTTTCCCCTTTAGGTAATAAGATTTTCTCCTTCTATAGATTCCATTTCATTTGTTATTCAAATACAATAGAATAAGAAGGCTTGATCTGTGGCTTTTAATGGGCCAATACAAGAGGAATCAAAATGTTGTAAGAATATGGGGATAATAAGCTCATAGTAAACCAGGTCAGAGGCTTGAACATTATAAAAAATCTTTTGATGTGGTCCTACAAAAATAGAGTGTGGGACCTAATTGATTATTTTGAAGCCTTTTGCATTAATGTTGTCCCAGGAAATCATAACTATCATGTTGATAGGTTGGAAGCCATGGGAGATTAGTTTGACTTTCCAAGTGAGTTGAAAGAAGTTAAGGTTGAACCACATGTTAAGGTGGTGGTGAGGCCATAAGTATAGAATAATGAAGCCCACTAGCATGTTTTCAAAAGTGATAAACAAATTGCTTATTTTTTACAATAGGAAGCCAAGTTTTCCTCCACTAATCAAGGTAAATTACTACATCAATACAAGGATTATATTGTTCAACTAAGGTTGAAAAATATTCCTAAGGGACTAATTACACTTGAAGGCCTTTTTCATGAAGGGGACCGTGTGAGAAAGGAAAAGGCAGTAATGTTTACTAACAAAGAAAACTATGAGAGAGTCCTCATCTTTAATGATAAGCTTCTCAAGATTAGGATGGTAAGAAAAAAGGCTGAGATGCATGTTTTCATAACACTTTTCTAGGAATATGCAAACATTTTTGCTTGGGAGTATAGTCACTTGAAAGGTTTTTATCTAAAGTTAGCCCAACATACCATAGAATTGGAAGCCAGTGCTAATTATGCAAGGAAAAAGTAAAGGTTCATCAATCCCAAGATAGAAGAGATGATGATGAAAGAGTGAACTAAGTTGATCAAATCTAGGATCATCTTTCCCATCAAGCACTCATTATGGGTAGCCAATTTGGTGCCTGTAAGGAAGAAGAGTGGGGAGATTAGGCTATTTTTTAACTTCAAAGATTTGTACAAAGTCTATTTGAAGGATCCCTACCCTATACCATCCATGGAGAAACTTTTCCAAGTAGTTATAGGATCAAAATGCTTTTCTCTATTGGATGGATATTTAGGCAACAACCAACTATGGGTAAAAGATGAGGATTAGTATAAGACTACCTTCACTACCAAATGGGGCATGTATGCATGCCAAAATATGCCCTTCTATTTTTAAAATTATGGAAATTTTTTCCAAAGAGCCATGGACATGGACTCTCAAGGACTGCTAGATCAAATCGTGTTGGTATACTTAGAAGACATCATGGTTTTCTCCAAAAATGCTAGAAAACACCTGGACCACTTGAGGCTAATTTTTGAGAGATGCATCATAGTTTGTAAAATGTTGGAAAATTTTTACAAAGAGCCATGGACATGGATTTTCAAGGGATTCTAAATCAAATGGTGTTGGTATACTTAGATGACATCACAGTTTTCTCCAAGAATGCTAGAAAACACCTGGACCACTTGAGGATGATTTTTGAGAGATGTATAGAATATGAGATCTCATTCAATCCTACGAAGTGTGTGTTTGACATTCATGGAGGAAAGCTATTGGGCACATTATTTTAGATAAAGGGTTGTCCATTGATACTAATAGATTAAGTGCTATCTTGGCCTTATCATTACCCAATCATAAGAAGGGACTCCAAAGTTTCCTTGGGAACATAAACTTCATGAGAATATCTATCCCTAGTTTTTAAAATTTGGTCAAGCCCATCATTGATATGATGAAGAAGAACCAAGTGTTTGTTTTTTTAAATAAAGGTAAGTCAGTATTTGAGGTTACCAAGAAATCCATTTCTCAAGAACCCATACTTATGAATCTTGATTTCTCAAGGAACTTCATATTGTATGTTTTTGCCAATATTGATAATATATCAGCTATATTGATGCAAAAAAATGGTGAAGGACTTGAGTATCCAATATAATTTATTATTTAAGGGTTTTAGGGGTATGAGGTGAGGTATACTTTTGTAAAATCAAGTCCTTGTAGTAGTAATAAGCCTCAAAAAGTTTAGGCCAATGCTCTCTAACAGCAAAATCTACCTTATGGTGTCTCATCCTAGAGTGAGGGACATCCTTCTCAACAAAAACTTGAATGAAAAGAGATTCAATTGGATTAATAAGGTCATGGATTATGATGTGGAGATCAAGGTCACTAAGCTAATAAGATTTAAATTATTGTTGTTAAGCATGGAATATACTGAGAGGGGGGGTGAATCAATATATTATATATCTTACAAATCTTTCCTTTAACTAAATTCCACTTAATCAAACATTCAAGATATGCAATAAAACTCAAACAATAAACATCTACACAAGATAGAGAGAGACACCAGATATAATGTGGAAACCCAATGTGGGAGAAACCACAAAGAATCAATCTCAAATATATTCATGAAAACAACCCCACAGGAGCACCATACCCCTTTGCCAAGTACAAACCTCAGCTACAATTCATGAGCACCACCCCATAGGATCTTTAAACCCCTTCGATGAGCACCAACCCAGCTGCTATTCATGAGCACCAACCCACAGGAGCACCAACCCCTTTGCTGAGCACCAACCTAGCAACAATTCATGAGCACCAACCCATAGGAGCACCAACCCCTTTGTGTATACCACACACCTATCTCTCAATGTTGCTATCTCAACAAATGATAGATCAATACAACATCTCCTTCCTCTCTCTCACTTTTTCTCTTCTAAGTTAGATATAACAAATACAAATCATCTCTCAAAAATTACTCTTCTAAGCTAGATATTACAATATCAAATCAACCTCTCACTTCCACATTACAAATGGCTACTCAAGCCTTTATTTATAGCTTTCCAAATGACCTTTGGATTTCCCCCTTTGTGACCTTTCATTCCTCATGGAAAATGGTGCCAATCTTGGATGACCCTTCATATCCAAGCATTTGAAAAGTCATGTGGTGACCCTTCATGACCAAAAACATCTTTCCCACTTTTGTCCTTATCTTTGGTGACCTTTTGTATTCCTGTAAGTGTCCCTTCATGAGAAATTCGCCCTTTACTCTTTTGTCTTCACTTGGTGACTCTTGGTATTCCCCAAGATGACTCTTCATGGGAAAATGCATCCCATCCTTCTTTTGTCTTTATCCCATGACTCTTTGTCTTCTCCATGGGCCCTTATTTTGTCTCATATGTAACCAAAAATATATTCATTAATATTAAATAAATATTAACTCATATTAGCCAAGATAAACATTATTAAATGCAATGGGGCCTTTATCACCAATAATACTAAACCTTTGACATCAATGACAATATTTCCAACAATCTCCCCCATTGTCATTGATGGCAACCTCAACCCTAAAACTGCCATATCTTGTTACCTACACATACCATCATCTGCAAACATACAGTAACTCCCCTTACTGTAGCAACTTGTACCTATTCCTTGTACCTATTTTTTACACCTGTACCTATACCTATTATTCTCCCCCTTTGACATCAATGGCAAAGGGCCTACCTAGAGCCTACACTTAGCTCTCTCTCACTTGATGTTAAACATCAATGGTAGGAAGTAAAATAAATTACTCCCAACTTCTCTCACTGATCTTGAGAAGATATATGATTATGCATATAAATCTTTAGCTGTCCTTTGAGAATCTACAATCAACTCATTTCAATATTTCCTTCTAATCTCAAAACCTTCCACATGAAAATTTAAAATGCATCCTTGATCACATATTTTCCTTACACTCAATATATTATGCTTATAAAACATTCTTAGTCTTGGTTTTACCATTATCCAAAATTAAAGTACCTTTTTTTTTACTATCCTGGTAGTGGTTTTATCTCCAAATCTCACTGTACCACCATTGATCTTCTTTACTCTTATCTCCTATCATATGTTTCAAACATCTGCTAACAACGAACCATGGCTGATATTTACCTCTCACATGTAGAGCTATCTGCACCATCATATAATCTTCAGGGTTTTTCTTCTACCATGAACATGTCTGAACCTTCTTCCTGATGAATGGAACTTTGAAACTCTAATCCTTCTTCATTTAATCTACATGATTATCCTTTTCCTTCTTTCTAAAACTATTATCTCTTTTTCAACATTCTAATTTATTATGACCATAATCATTTGACACACTTTAAAACATTGCATATGTAAGAATCATTTTAATAGCCTCAAACCATAATACTGATGAAAACTTTTCTTCAAAAATATATTCCCTCAAAATATATACAAATTAATCTGTCAACTTACCTTCTTGTCATGCAAAATATCCAAGACCGAATAGCATCCACCATGCTTCAATTTTCTTAAAAGTGTCTCCTTGAAGCCTAGAAAAGACACTCCCACACAGAAGAGTTCTAGAAATAAATCTCAAGAGATTCCCACATCTCCTTTGTTTCTTCCTTGATCTTCTTGTGTTTTTTTTTTAGAATCCATTTAAGTATATCTAACCTTTTTGCCCTACTAACCTTATCATTTATGATATTTTTCATCTTCTCAACTTTTGCAACTTTATTATCTTGACAAAGCTCATGCTCAAATGTAACAAGAGATTCTTTACAATCTTTCATAACTGATTCTTTAACTACTATAGCAAGTAATTCATATTCACTCTTAACCTCAACCTGATCAACCTTTACTATTTTAGGTCTCCAAACCTAAATTTGTCTTTTCTCATATTTTCCAGGGTCTTTGTAGCCTTTGACATACTTTGAATATCTCTTTACTTTATTTTGGCATTCTCTAGTAATATGTCCAACCTCATGACAACAAAAGCAAACAATATTTCTCATACCTTTTTCTTGAATGCGACTGAGATCTCCCTTTGACTAATTGCTTCTCTTCATACAATATCTTTCCCTATGACCAACATGATGACAAATAAAATAATGGCCATGAAAAGAATTTGAAAACTTGAAAGCATTGGGCTGCATGATCAACTTCTTTGATTTGCCTTCAAAACCTACATCCTTCTTTCCTTGGACTAATATTTCATGATATTTTTCAACCTTGATTATAATATTCTCATGATTATCCTTTAAAGAGCCTAACTCAACCTTCAACTAATTACATTCTTCTTTTTTTGATGTTAAAATTGAAGTTGCAACCTCTAACTAATTTTTAAGATCTTGAATAAATATCTTATTTTCTTTTACTTCTATAGCCAACTTAGAATCCAAGATACACACCTTTTCCTGAAGAGCCTCAACTATAGATTTCAACTCTTGATTCTCCTTCTTTAGCTGTTGATCTACCTTCAAGCTGTTAAACCCTTTTTGAAGGAACCTGCTCTGATACCAATTGTTAAGCATGGAATATACTGAGAGGGGGTGAATTAATATATTATATATCTTATAAATCTTTCCTTTAACCAAATTCCACTTAATCAAACATTCAAGATATGTAATAAAAGTCAAACAATAAACAACCACACAAGATAGAGAGAGACACTAGATATAATGTGGAAACGCAATGTGGGAAAAACCACAGAGAATTAATCTCAAATATATTCATGAGAACAACCCCATAGGAGCACCATACCCCTTTGCCAAGTACAAACCTCAGATATAATTTATGAGCACCACCCCACAAGAGCTTCAAACCCCCTTGCCGAGCACCAACCTAGCTGCTATTCGTGAGCACCAACCCACAAGAGCACCAACCTCTTTGCTGAGTACAAACCCAACAACAATTCCTGAGCACCAACCCATAAGAGCACCAACCCCTTTGTGTATACCACACACCTATCTCTCAATGTTGCTATCTCAGCAAATGATAGATCAATATAAAATCTCCTTCCTCTCTCTCACTTTTGCTCTTCTAAGCTAGATATAACAAATACAAATCATCTCTAAAACATTACTCTTCTAAGCTAGATATTACAATATCAAATCAACCTCTCACTTCCACATTACAAATGGCTACTCAAGCCTTTATTTATAGCTTTACAAATGACCTTTGGCTTTCCCCCTTTGTGACCTTTCATTCCTCATGGAAAATGGCACCAATCTTGGATGACCCTTCATATCCAAGCATTTGAAAAGTCATGTGGTGACCCTTCATGACTAAAAACGTCTTTCCCACTTTTGTCCTTATCTATGGTGAATTTTCATATTCCTTTAAGTGTCCCTTCATGATAAATTTTCCCTTTACTCTTTTGTCTTCACTTGGTGACTCTTGGTATTCCCCAAGATGACTCTTCATGGGAAAATGTGTCCCATCCTTTTGTCTTTATCCCGTGACTCTTCATCTTCTCCATGGGCCCTTATTTTGTCTCATATACAACCAAAAATATATTCATTAATATTAAATAAATATTAACTCATATTAGCCAAGATAAACAATATTAAATGCAATGGGGACTTTATCACCAATATTACTAAACCTTTGACATCAATGACAATATTTCCAACAATTGTGTGAGCATATGGTTGATGACCTTCATGAAGATAAAGAGGTCATCTTGGTAACACAAGATAACCTACAAATAGATACACTTCCATTCACACTAGTTGGATCCATGATATGATAGCACTTTATACTAATATGTGAGTGCCCTCAAGGTATAGACAAAGAAAAAATAAGGTGTTTCAAAATTTAGTCCATACCTAATGCATTGGTTGATGGGATTTTATTTATAAGGGACCTTAGAGGAATGCTCCTAAGGTGGATAGATGATGACCAAGTGGCCAAGCTTTTGGAGAATTTTCATGATGGACCTATAGGAGGTCATTTTTCACCTATGACTATAGTAGTAAAGATAATGAGGGTTGAATATTACTATCCAAGACACTTCAAACATGCTTATACATGGGTGAGGAAGTGTTAAGAAAGTGCTCTCTTTATAGGTAAGCAAAGGTTAGAAGCTTTTCCTCTCAACTCAATTCAAGTAGAGAAACCATTCATGGAGTAGGGTTTGGATTTCATTAGATTGATCAACCCCTAATCAAGTGTTGGGTATAAGTGGGTGATTATCACAACTAATTACTTCACCAGGTGGGTGGAATCCATTGCATTGAAAGAAGCCAACAAAAGTGCAATCTTAGATTTCTATGATAGTATCATGACTAGGTTTATGTTCTATCAACTATCATATTTTATAATGCATTAGCTTTGCTTGGTTTTAAAATAATTTAATGGTCTCTCAAGATGGACATCTACCTCATCACTTCCTCAAATTATTATCCTCAAGAAAATAGGCTACCTAAGTCCATAAATAAAAATTTATTGAGGATCATCAAGAGGACTATGGAGGAGAACCAAAGGACATAGAACACTAAGTTGAAGACATCCTTGTAAGATGATAGGGTAAATCCTAAAGATATTATTGGAAATTATCCATATGTTATAGTATATGGAAGGGAGGCCAAGTTACACATTTCTCTTGAGTTGCCTGCATTGGAACTAGCCCATCAGCTAGAATTGCTAGAAGATGGACCCATGAATGTGAGATTAGTAAAACTCATAGAACTTGAGGAATCAAGAGATATCAAAATTAATAAATTGGAGTCACATCAAGATTAGGTCAAAAAAGCTTTTGACAAGAGATCCATGATAAGGATTTTCATGTAGGGAGAGCTGGTTCTCAAATGGGATTCAAATAAGGCCAAACCAGACAACCATACCAAGTTTTATAGCTTGTAGAGTGGTCTTTATTTTATCCATAGATGGAAACAACATAATGATTTATATCTCACCCAATTATATGGATATATATTACCCATCCTAGTCAATGGGATTCATATTAAGCCCTGTTATTGAGAGTTTGTAGCCATTGTATATATTTTGGTATGTTTCATTTAGTTTTTCATGTTTTATTCTAAGTGCCTTATGTACATCCTTTTCAATTGTGTGTTTCCCTTACTTAAGTGCCTTAGGCATAGTTTTTTCATTTTTATTATTCTCTTTGATTCAAGGGAAATTTTCATATAGAGCCAACCTTGTCAAAAATTAGTGACTTCATGCCCAATGGATTAAATGAAGCAAAAGAGTTGGGTTCTTATTACATATAAGGCATGTTTCCCTATGAGTCATTAAAAATGTTAGCCATTTTATAGCCCTCATATAAATTTTTGCCTAAGTATGAGAAGATAAAATTTCAATTAGAAGATGGCAAGTCTTTGAGAAACTTCAGACTTTTGATAGCCCATGACTTAAGTTACTTCCTAAGTTGCAAGTAATGAGACATCAAAAGTTTTATTTAGTCTTTAAAGGTGCTTCTCAAGTTCTCTAAAGAGAAATTCTTCTCCAAAGATTACTCCAAGGATCATTGAAAATTGAAAGGGTAGGTTCCTTCCAAGAGGATCATTTATGAGAAGCCTAAAGGGTCTCTTACCCTTTGAGAAAGTTCATTTTGTAAAGTCCAAAGGAATTCCTTCAAGATATTTTCCCAAAGGAAAAAGGTTGAAATAACTCTGAAGAAAGAAGACCTAGAGAGAAAGAATCCACATACAAGAAGTTTGAATGATTTCCTTTAAATAAATTATCTGAAGGAATTCCTTCAAAAATTTTGCTTAAAGAAGAAAAATGGCACAAACTTAGACAAGATAATTATCATGGACATTTTGCCCATGGGAAATAATTCTTAGAGAGTTTGTAGAAGGAGAAAGTTTGAATACTTGAGAAGGGAAAATTCTAAAGACTTGAGAAGGGTAAAGTTCAAAGACTTGGATAGAGAAGGTGTGAATTAAGTAAACTAGCAGAATTTGAGTTACTCTGCATAGAGTAAATCAGTATTCTCCAAGTACTCTACTTAAGAAGACTTCATAAGTAAAGGAGAATATAAAATATAATGTAGGAGGGATCAGAAAGTGCAAGTTACTCTCCATAGAGTAAATCAAGATTCTTCAATGACATACCTTGAAAAGATTCATAAGTCAAGTAGATTTGAAAACTTGAATTACATAGTAAATCATAAATCAAGTTTTCAATGCTGCTTGACTAAATATACTCAGTCTAGTAGTACATTCTAAAGATTGATAGTGCATAAGAGTCATGAAAAATATAAATGAGAATCTTTTAAGTTGCAAAAAGGGAACCCAAATGGCATGGAGATTGATGATCCATAAGAGTCCATGATGAGAATATCTATGGTGTAGGTCAGGAATCCAAGGCAATGTCTAGTGGCCAATCAGCATAGAAGGGAGTCCAAATGGCTGGTGGGAGATGGTAGCTAATAATTTAATAAAGTATTTCATCCTTCAACATGGCTCCATCTCTTGATAAATGGTCATTCAAACATAAATGTAACATGGTTTAGCTAGATTATAAACACATGGAGACCTCATCTTCTTTATTAGGTCATGTGAAAATGAAAGTGACCGTGCCATTTTAAATGCAAAGATCTTTTCAACTATGCAAGGAAGTGTTATTCATCTACTCATAACATGGCTCTTTAAATAAACCATAGAGAGACTTGAAGATGAGAGGGACTCAAGAAGGTTATTCAGTGATCTTGAGTGGTGTATTTAGTGGCACAAGGGAGGATAATGATAGGGATCATAATCATCAATGACTTCTTCCCTTTTCCCATCTTCTCTTTCCCCTTTTCTATTATAAATAAAGGCCTTGAGGCAATAAATTATCCTTAAAATAGAAATACAATTACTTTAAAAAAAAAATCTCTATAATAGACCTTTTAATGTAATAAAGATTACTTTTGACCTATCTCTTTGTTTTCAAATCATGTTGAGTTAGCTTGTGTACAATGGGGTTGTGAATAAGTGTCCTAAACTCATCGTCATTATTTCTTACCTATTTTAGGTGTTTTTTAGTTAGTTTCAATTCTATCATCAAGCTATTTTCACATTAATGAATTCTTAATGTGGATTTATAAATCCCTCTCTACTTTATGTATGGTTCAGTGAGCCTAGTTTATGAAATATTTATGCAAATTAACTACTTGTGAGGTTATGTAAGAAAATTTATCTTATGTTGAATTAGTTCATTTCCTAAACCAAGTGGATCATTTATTTTGGTGCATCACCTCCATTAGCTTATATTTATTTTTAGGTTATTATCCTATCCCTTTTCCATATTTGATAGTAGATTTTAGTGTGGGAATCAAGAGATGAAGTGAAGCCCTTGAGGAACTAGCGTCATTGAAAAGGCTAGAGGTTTAAATTCACCATAGGATACCAACATCCTAAGGTTGTCCCTATTATTGTTTCTAAAATTGAGAGAGCCTAAATAGCCTTCTCATAAGGGTTTAATCTAAGCTACAATAGTGTCATTATTGTGCATCACATGAATTGGTTGATTGAATGATGAAGAATCATTTAATACAAGATTGGAGGACTTAGAGAATTTAGATGAGGTACATGTCCAAGTAAGGTAAAGCCAATAGATAGAGAAGGCACACTAGAATCTCTGGCATGATAAGCATATCAATTACAAAGTACTTACTTAATGATCATTAGTTTTTATCTACAATTCTAAGTACTTGAAGCACCTAAGCAAACTACAAATGAGGTAGATGGGTCTATATGTCATCCATAATATATTAGAGACTAATGCATGCAAGATGTTCATGGTGTTATGTGATATGTTCCTTAGGTATATCAATGGTAATCGATTAAATCCTTATAGGTTGTAAGATGGAACTTGTACCATTATACATTGGCTCTTTGATCATGAGTTAGTGATATTGTGTGATCAAAATAAATTATAGCATAAACCAAATAGTTCTTGAGGAATTGAGTTATGGGGATAAGAAAATAAATGGTACTTTGAGGCCCAAAAATAAGACTCTTTTGGTTCCTTCATGCATAATTCTAGTTGGGTGATTCAAGTATGGATGCTTTCTAAGTCCTTGAGGCTAGACACCTAAGTTATGGACATGTGATGTTTTCCAAATTTAGACATAAGGTGCACTAGATATTTGTGCACAAGATTTAGAGAGTGAGGTGCCCTAAGGCCTATAGGAAAATTATTTTGGTACTTACACACATAATACTAGCCAAGTGAGCTGAGTGAGGTTTCTCCCTAGGAACCTATGGCTAGACACCTAAGTATTCGGGTACATGGAACTCATCAAACTCGGTAAATAGGAATATAAATTGATAAATAAAGATACAAAATATATTCATGTGTATAAAATATAAGAAAGGTGCAAATAATGCTAAGAGTGCAAGACACATAGAGAGTGAAGTGATAGAAGACCTGCATAAGGGATTTGTATAGGGTAGGATAGGCTAAGGCAAGAGGTAGAAGCATAGATAAATTAACCAAGATAAGAAAGTGCATGTGGAATGCAAAATGATAAGAATATGAAATAGGACCATGGGATGAATCATATTCATGTGAAGCATTGTGCCTAGGTTTCCATAAGGAAGGTGAAGGTCATGCCAAGTAAACAAAAATGTAGGAGAAACATCATCAACGTAAGTTATAATCCACCCAGAGCAAGGTGGTAAGTGATACTTTGATCTGCACATCACTTCATCAAAATACTATTAGAAGATTTAATATAGGTGATTGTAGAGGCAAAAATGTCCACATTAATTTCATGCATCACAACATATTTTCATGGATTTCATGGGTTTTGGTGAATCCTAATAATTTTAGGCACTACCATGCCATTAAACACTTACAACTAAGATGGTAGATGAAATTAGGGTATAAAGTAACAAGATATTGACTAGTTTAGGTTAAAAACTTGATGATAAATTATAGATAGAATGCGTAATGAACCATAGAAAACCAAAGACAAATTAACAAAATGCTACTACAATGGAACTTGGAGCACCCCTAGATGCCAAAAGTGAATGATTATGTAAAGAAATAAATCACATTTCTTGTGGGATTGGCATAGAAACTTAAGGGGCATAAATTGATCAAAACCCTGGTAGAAGATAAGTAAAGTGATGTATAATCCTCCATTAATGACACACAAAGATTGAGAGCTGAAGACACAGTCATAGGCCTCATGACTATGAAAAACATCAACAAATATTGAAGGTTTTGGTAAGATAAATAGACCATGCTTCAATACCAGCCGATTCAAGATGGGGAAGAAATGAATGAGCTCCAACCTACAATAGTCATAAAAGGATTCCAAGAGGGTATGTATAGAATAAGTAGTCATGGAAAAAAGAGGGTGTAGCTGATAGAAGGAGTTATCATCATTCAAGTCAATCTAGAGGTGTTTGTAAAGATGTCCTATCAAGAAATGTAATTTCCAAAAGAGGTTTTGATAGGAGAGAGATGGCAATCCTTCACACACAACTACCAAATTAATGAATATAACCATTGTACTATGATTAATGTGAAATACCTATCATAACATTAGGTTGTACATATAGGGATAAAGACTGAAGTAGGCATAACACTATTTGATGTCTCCATTCAAGATAAATTGGTAACCACTAACACAACTCAAATCTATGAGTTGTCTATTTTGGAAAGATGGAAGAACTTGTGCAATTCCTCCTCTCATGAATTTTTGAGGACCAATTATAGTTTATGGGGAGGAATATGAGGTTATCATATAGACTCATTAAGTGAAGCACAAAAATCCCAGACTCTAGTGTAGACATCTACCAAAAGATGGAAAATTATGTAGAAGTTGAAAGGGTCAAAAATCTCATAGGATAGTACAAGGGAGTTTACACATTCCCAATAAAATATATCAAAGAACCAAGGAAAAGGGAAGTTATGCACCTCATAAGTTCAAAATTATTCCCCAATAGTTGATGTCAAACCTCACCAAGGCCTAATTATGCATCACCTATCACATGGCATAGGGCGTTAAATTTAACATTGCCAAGTTAATAGTAAAGTATATGGTAAAAAATGTGCTAGAATGTCACATAGCATGGGAGACCTTATGTTTGGGGTTAATTCTAATTTTTATTATCATGGAAGAAATTAGAGTGCCAAATGGTGATAAAGATAACCTTTGGGTCTTCCCAGTGTACAAGGACTCCCTAGATTTAAAATATTAGGACTTCACCTACTCCCCATCCTTATCCTAGAAATACAAGAGTTGTGTAAGGGGGTGGTTTACCTAGTATATCAAAGAATTTAGACAGGAGTGGCATATTCTTGAGGAGATCCTTTAGAATCTATTTGGCAAGGTAACCTTTTTTGTAATCAAGCACTTTTTTGTAGTTCACTTGACACTCATGAATGGTAATAATTCCAGTTGGTTAAAGCTCCCTTATAACTTCTCAGCTAAAAACTTTAGGGATGTACTTTAAATAATTCTCAATGCAAAATAGTTAGACATCCTAGTAAAGACTATGGATTTAGAACAAATTTGGTTATAGAATAATACATGCACCAAGGGGAGAAATCAACCAAGTATGAAGAGGATGACTCAAATCACACCGAAATCCATCCCCTTCAAAATTAGGTCATAATCATGCACATCCACATATTTTACCATGAGATGAAGTTGAAGAATAAGGTCATGCACCCCAAAAAATATGATGACCCCCTCTCTAGATTGGTTATGAAGGGAAGTTGACACTAGTAATAATGAATAAATATCTACAAAAAAATAAGGGGTAAACACTTGAGGATATTTAAGAGTTCATTAGAATAAAGATCACCTCTAATGATGAAGCCACCCCATTTTCACCAAAGAATCATGTGGTCTTCACACCATGGATTACTTCACCTAAGATAAGGGAGAAAAAAAGAAGTCCAAGGGGCTAGTTATAATGCCCATGATAACCTTAGAAGAGATGGAGTTATAAGATGCATGTGAGGAAGTAGAAGAACAATAAGTGTATGAAGAGATGGAAGAGTAAGGGGAAGGAGGGATGAAAGTATACATCATCCACAAAGAATAAATAAGGGAAGAGCCCAGTACCATAAAAATTCATGAGGCTTTCTAAGGTGACACTGCTAACATGCTTAGGGAGGTATAAAATCCATCAAGCACCTTACCCATAGAACTTGGTGCATGACCTCCATGAACTAAGAAGGAAAAGAGTCACTAGTGGATACAAATGGGTCTTATCAAGGAACATATAGAGGAAAAAATGGAACTAGATTAGAAAAGAGAGGAAATGAAGGCCAAGGGCATGAAACTAAAGGAAATTGTGTAATTGGAGGATAGATAAATAAAGTCTAAAGAAGAGAGGGCCTTAGCATAGGTCAAGAAGAGGAAGGTAGAAAATAAGGACCAAGATGAAAGGGCTATGAGATAAATGGTGTAAAATAATGTTACCTCAAGTGTGTAGCCAATGAAGAAGAAAGAGATAGGGGTACCCAATGCCCCTACCAAAATAGTGGAAGAAGCCACACCACTAGCACACCAAGTAGTAAAGGGATGCTTGGAGATAAAGAAGGTAATACTAGAACCTTAAAATAATAAATAAAAAGTTTAAAAGAAACCTAGTCGGTATAGGAGGGCAAAGCTAGCACTGATGAAGAAGAAGTAGATGAAGGGGAAAAGTATAAAGAACCCTTACTAGATAAAGAAGATATCTCAGAGGAGGGAACTAAATAAAGAACTAGCATCAAATAATAATAATAGATGGATCTCACCATCTCTAAAGAAGAGGGTGTTAAGCCAAGATTGTGAGAGAAGGCACAGAAAGGGTTAACTGATGAGTACTATTATATGATAGAGTACATGCCGTTTAGAGTTGTCTTAATAAGGAAAGAGAAATTTAGGAAAGAGTTGTAGAAAAATAACCTATTCACCCTAGACACTATCTCCATAGATATAAATGGCACCATTGAATAAATCAAGATCATAATATAGGGATTTTAAGACTTTAGAGTAGAACTATAGGAACACACACCTAAGTTTTATGTGCCACAAGTACATGAAGACTAGTTTGAGGGTAGAATAACATTTTTATGAGGTAATATTGGGCCCCAAATCTAAGAATAAGATCTATTCCAACCTAATATACACTTGAGTATGAGGTAATCACTTGGTATGATTAGTGTTTTGTCATCTTGTGGTGCCAGTTGATAGGTAGAAAATTGACTCCTTTCTGACTCAATCATCATCATGAAGTGGGCACATGGGATAATCATATCATAATGAAAGTAAGGTAGTGGATTCTTTATAATGATTACTTCCATATCCAACTTATAAACTATCATTATCCATTCACCATGGCATTAAGATGCTCTAAACTAATATAAAGCTTAGTTGAATCGAGTTAGAAAGGGGGAGGAGATTGGAGTAGTGAAGCCCTGTAAGATTGATCCCAAATGATATGTTTACTAGTAGAGATTAGAGTCTAGTTTATGATGCCTTTGAGGTTCCCCATTGTATTTATCAATCTTTCTTGTGATCCTCTAGGCCTTTAGTATCTTTAAGATGAGCATTCGCTCAATTTCTATTGATATATATATTATGTGTTTGAATTATGTTAATGATGGATGGTGTTGTGTCTAATGAGTGTTAATTTGCTTTATGTGGTTGTAACCATGTGATTAGAATGATAATGGTTTGAAAAATATTTAAATATAATTAATGATTATATTTATATTAGGTATATTGAGTTCCTTTGAGATTTTGGCTTATCCCATTCATGGCGCTTTTGTAGTGTATGATTGCATCAACACCTCATATAGAAATGCTCTAAGTATAGGAATGATCATATGCTTCATGATGATACTTATGATATAGTGTGAACCTAATCCTAAGTCCTTCATCCAAGTAATCCATTAGAACCCCCTTAGCACCTAATTGATGTTACATTAAGGAAACTAAAGGCTTGTGCCCATGAAGCTATAAAACCACATCATATAGGCTTGTTCCAAATAGATAGTTATATTTCCCCTAGAATGACTTACACCCATTAACATACCACTACCATTTCAATAACCAAAGTCCCGAAAAGATATATGTATGACACAATACAACTATCCCAACATGATCATTTCTCCACTGCACTTCGGGTAAGCGCATAAGGCTTGCACCTTATATAGAGTGATACCAACATGGTTGAGTGACAAATGTTGATAACTACATGATTAGTAAAGGATTAAACCACACTAAAAAAATTATATATCTAACTTGGTTAGGTAGATAATAATCAAACAATTTTTATGACTTAAGACCCCAACTTTTATACAATAGCCATATTCATAATTTTCATGCATGGTCACACAGTCAATAGTTAGTTTACTACCAGTCTAAGCCAAAATGATAGTATAAGGCATTTATATACATGGGAAAGTATCTAAAATTAGTAATAATTTTTATCATCACCAATTAAAGGTACCCATTCCTCTATTTTGGATAGACAAAGAGTGGGTATACCCACTATTTTGTCTCAGACCAAGCATTGTATGTGATAATTAGTTTTGTGGGTTGAAGGTTAAATCTATGCCATAAAGGGTATGCGGATATATTGGGATATATAAAAGGTTTTGGTCCATTCCAACATGGTGATAAGGGTCCTCAAACCTCCTCCAAAATTTTTATCATTCAAATCTATAGTCAAATGCCTTGCAAATAAGCCAATGCAAACAATCACACAAGCTTGCTCATAGACCCTACTACCATATCTAGTTTCCTTCAATTTATTAAAATAATTTGAATGTTCAATGTGAGGTGTATGAATATTTTTAAGACCTAATAATTAGGTTTAAAATGAAAATAAGTTAGTAAAATGGTCCAAGTGTCTTCAAACCTTGATCAAACCATGCATGCTATACACAATCAATTTAAAGCTCACCTTCAAATACTCACCCACTTCACCACATACATGATCAGGGTCAAATATATTAGGTAATTTTAATTCCCACTATGGAATAAACATTAATGAAATATTGATCAAAAATTAGGGGCGAACCTTCATGAATGAAACTTAGGAAAATAACCACTCAGAATTATCTACAAACAACCCTAGTGCCACCTTCCAATATTTATATCTCCACAAACCCTTTGCATGGAACCCAGGCCATTCATGGAATATGAGGAGATTAGTTCATTGTAAATTCATGTCATTTTTTCTTATTTTAAATATCCATATCCTATGAACCATTGTTAAGATTGTGGATGTCTCAAACCCTGCATAAACCCCAAAAGTGACCCGATGGTGGATTTTGACCTCAAAACACATCTAGATGAAGTAGTTCAACCATGAAATGACCTTTAAGGTCTTGTAAATTCCTCTGAGCATCATAGTGACTCAATGGTTAGCATGTACATGAGTTAAACTATACAAAATAGCCATGGAATTATTATTTTGAGCATAAGAGCAAAGAAATAGGGAGTGTTTGTGTAAACAATGAAGTTATGGAGTGAGAATGAGTCTTGGATAATCTAAAATAGTCTTCTCTCAACCAACAAAGTGACCTACATGACTAGTTAAATAATAAGATAAGCATAGGTGATGGAATTCATGGATTTATGCATCTAAAGGGGGTCAAATGATCAAACCAAGCCAATGATTGTACTTCATGAGGTATTTGAGGTAATTTTTAGGTTATATATGATGAAAGATTACCTTTAAAACCTTAAGGTTTATGATGATTTTCATGATTCAGGTCTACAGATAGACAAGTCCATCATCTCCACTATGGCATCATCACCAAAAGGTAGATAAGAGAGTAGTTTGGAAAGTAAGAATTATTATAACTAGAATGATGAAGGCCATCAAAATTTTTGGAGTCAATTTAGCTAATTTGGATTTTAGGAAAATCCTTATAGTTAGTCATTTTAACTATAGACATCCAGAACCTTCTCAAAAGGCATGTTTCTTACACAAAGAGCATCTTCAAATGATGATCATATCTTGGATTATATGAATGGAGACACTAATTTTTTTTGTAATGTGGTGAGGTTTATCATCTTTTATTTCATATGATTAGTTCAAAAATCCAAGCCCTAGTCTCTATGAAACATCCCTAAGACCCATAAATACTCTTAAACCACCATTAAACCCTAATAATGACTCAAATAGAGAGGTTTAATTTAAAATGAATTCAAAAACATAGTGATTAATTTTATAAAACTTGGATAATGTTACCGTCTCATAAGGGATCATGTTTTTGGCACTTGATGGTTTGAAAACTATATGATCACCTCCTAAAAGTGCAAGTTTACAAAGTTTTTGGAATAATGTGTTGCAGAGCCTAACAAGAAGTTCCAAATTATGGGAGAGGTAAATTAAGGTATTATTATACCTCCCTAATGTCATAATTATTCATGAAGTTAATACTAACATAGTGGATTACACCTGGGGTAGGATGTGTAGCTCCCACCCTTCCACACGCAATAATGAAAACTCCCCTCTCACCTGTGGGACCAACGAAGCTGGAGGGGAGAGTCTCTAGATAAGGGCTAGCTCCCTATAATGTATCTTTTAGGCCCTAGTTTCTCCTACTTCTAACAAAGAAAATGAAAAAGGGGGGATGAAAATAGAGAGAGAGATGCTAAAAATAGAACCTAAGCCTAAAAATGAAAAGGTGATACACCAAAAAAGTTTGATCCACTTAGGACTTTTCGCCAAGAAGAAACACCCATACACTTCATCTGACATGGGAAACTCTTCTATTTTAGTCAGTCAGGGGTCTGCAGAGATACAAGGAGGAAGGAACTACCAAAGGTGCTCTGCAACACACTTAGGCAACCTATTCACATGTGCCTATATTCTTGCTATAGACACTTCTTATAGACCTGCAAAAAAGAGACTTCACAATGCACTAGACATGCTATAATCAATCTGCGAAAAGCATAAAAGACAATGATTTAACACAAAATAAGAAAATATACATATACTTTAAAGTGCAAGTCTATATAGAGGTAGAAATGCTAAGTCTTAATTTAAGGTAAAATTTGGCAGCTCTACCTTACAAGCTCGAGAGATTTTTGGGCAGAGTTTTGCCTTAAGGCTAAGAGAGTGGATCCTTTTCTCAAATGAGAAGCTGTACAATATATAGAGAGAGGAAGAGAACTTGGAAATTTCTGGTAAAGACTTTGGTGCTCTTTTTACAAGCTAGCCCATGTGTGCTATGAGCCTTGGGAAGAGGGAACCATTTGATTGTTGGTTCCTACTTTGACTTAGGCATTCCACATTAATGTGAAAGACATGGCCACACCTCTTTTCTATAAATAAACTACTCTCTTCCTACAAATAAACTATGGTTTGTCCCCTCATAAATGCCATATGGAGAAAGTAGGCTGCATCCTTCACTATTTGCACTATTTGATGACCATCTAGCAATAACTCACCTCTCCTCACCACTTGGATTGCTTTGTATTTTCCTGCACTTCATCTTCCTCCTTGCCTTGTCTATTATTGGCTCCTTCAACCCTCAAGGGCTATCTTCTGGTGGGTCAATGTGTTCTTTGGGCTCTTACTACTTGCCTTGGCCATTTTTCCCCAATTATAGTGAGTGACATGTGGCGCATTTTGTTGTAAAATGGGTAGGACACATGGCAGCATCTGCTTGACTCATGAAAGTTTTAGGCACCCTTTAAAAGTCTTATAAAAGAGGACATGTGTCTGCTTCCACTTTTCTTATTAATCCATTTGGGGCCCACCATAGTTCTCATGGGATAAAAGAGAGAGACTGTGGAGGTTGACACTTGTCAGCTTCCACCAAGCCTTGAAGGGGACACGTGGCACATTTTGTTGCTCCTAAAAAGCATGCCAAAGACTTTTGCGATTACCATTTGGTGCCTTCCATGCTCTAGCTTTCTTGGTGTATAATTTGACATTCATGGGCTCATCACAGTTTGAAAACAAATGGCTAGTCTATCTTCTTAAAGTTGATGGCTTCCAGGATGTCACTGTCCTTGGCAAATTTCTTTGGGCCTCTTCCTGCTTCGGCTTTTCTACTTTGGCTCTTTTCCCCATGGGATTTTTCTTTGGAATTTTCTCAACTTTTTCTCTTCAGCAGCCTCCCCAAATTTCTTCAAACTTTTGTTCAAAAGAATTCCTTCAATTAAAAAGTCTAAAAGAAATCATCACAGGTCTTTTACTTTTACCTTAAGTCCCTTTCTTTCAAGTTTCTTGTTTACAATTTTTTTGAATTCCTTTGGACTTTTGTCTGAAGGAATTCCTTCACACAAAATTTTTGAAGGATTTCTTCCTTTCCTCTACTGACTACCTTAGAATTTTTTTGAAATAAATCATCCTTTGTGGCCTTTTTAAAAATGACCCTTCCAAAGGGTACCTTTGCACCTGACTACATTCTAAAAGGGCACTTATCCTTCAGCTTTGTGGACACTACTTCGAACCACCCAATTAAACTAACCACTTAAACAAAAAATGGTTTAATGATTCAATGGTTCAACACTACGTGCCATTTGTTTGAATTATGTCGCTTTAAAACAAGCCTTTGAACTTGTCGTGATGAACCAAGGCTTTGAACTGAAGCATTGAAATTTGTAGTTGAAATGACTCAGTGAACCAAGCATAAACCAAAGCCATTGAACTGACTGATTCAACTAAGCTGATGAACTGAATAATTGAACCAAGGCTTTGAACCAAATGATGAACTAAGGCATTGAACTGGTTCAATGGTTCAACGGTCAAAGGTGCTAACTCTTGGAAAGATTATGTCATTGAACCACTCTTCCAAACTCAAGGAAAAGTGTCCTTATACCATTTTATCTTTCTTTCCTTATGAATTTCTTCAGACAAGAGTTTGAAGAAGCTTTGTAAAGCCTTGCACTCTCTAGATTGGTTCTTCGTCTGCCAAAAGACTACACTTGTAGAGTTCGTAAAAGTCCTTATGAAGTTTGTAGAAAACTTGTAGAGTCCATAAAAATGGAAAGACTCACGCAAAAATCAAAATTATTGGCTCAAAATAGCATGAAAGAAGGGGGATTGATTTTTTGGCCTGTTGGACAAAAAATGGTCAATAAATTAGCAACTCCCAAGGGAAGCATGCCTGTTATGCTTAGAGACTAGTTGCCTTGTAGTCCATTGGGCATGGAGTCAGAATGTAGCTTTGAAGAAAGGTTAGAAATAGCCCCAAGGATCCAAAAATCAAACATGAAGTTTTTTACCCTAGACACAAGGGAAAGCACACATAAGACTAAAAACACTACTTGTACAAATTGCACTTAGGGAAAGCAAGAAAAGAAACTAAAAGCAAACTATTATATCCAACTAACTACGGATATTCGCCTCCCTCCTAAATCAAAGGGAAAACTTCTTAAGTCTCCTTCCTAAAAAGGAAACTTATGTTGCCATAAAAGTGGCTAAATGAAATGGAGATTTGGTGACTTGCTCCTCTTGCCTATCACCTTGATTGGCTTGCATCCAAGTAGATCAAATTCAAACATGCTTCCAACATATATGTACCTTGCTTGTCCTTGGAATCTTGTTAAATGCTGGTCCTTCATGCTGGTGCATTTCACCAAGAATTTTGTGGTTATTGGCTCATCGTCATAAGACCTTTGATATGCATGGTGCCTTTGTAATGCATCATGGTTTGATTCGCTCCCTTCTGCTTCACTAAACACCTTGTCAAACTCATCCTCTACTTCCTCTTAGATTCCTTGAAGAAGGGTGACTATGGTGATGTCTAAAATGGAATCACAAATTGACTACTCATCCTAAAAAACATCACCTCTCTATTTAAAACTTTCTTCTTTAAAGTTTTCCTTAGATAAGACAGACCTCTCCTTTTTCTACTCAAGGACTAGAGTTTCTAGATGTTCAAAGCCATCCATTTGGTCCTCCTCCAATTTCAAATCTTTAGCATAGTCATCCTCCTCATCAAAGCAATAAGGAAGCTTATCAAATAAAGGAGGTGAGAGCTCACCATGCTTATGTTCCTCCTCGTATTGCTGGAACATCTGCATGTATGCATGCCCTGTGTCTTCTCCATTGCTGATGAGGTCTTCACAAGGAGCATCGATGATGATTTCTTCTTCATTGTCACTCATGATAGCCTCTTGAAGAGCTACAAATTAGATCTTTTCTTCCTCACTCACCTCTTGTAGAATAGGTTCTTCCTTGAGAAGGGGTGAAGTGGAAAAACCATGTGGAAGGAGAGGCAGTCCTTGAGGTAAATTGAATGATTCTCCTCCTTCCACTTAGTCAGCACTTCATCTATAATAGGTGTGGCCTGATAGCTCTCTTATAAGTGTATAAATGGGGTGTGTTTAGAAATAGAATGTGCCATTGGGTCTAAACCATCCATCAGATGTTAGCTGAGGAATCTCTCTCTGGATTCCAACTCTATAGTTCTTCTGGCCATATCCTCTTCAAAGAGCCTTTCTTGGAGATCATAAAAATCATGGGTAGGAGTAACTTTATATTTTTTAAGGATTTGAGCAAAACCTTTCTTCTCCTGTTTCTTGCCCCATGATTCCACTATTTCACCCCAAGTCAGGAGGTTACCATTAGGGTGAAAGATCTCAGAATTAGAATTTTCCCTTTTGGTTGAAGGGCAACTAGGAGGGCAGCTTGAGGGGATTACATGAATGTTTTGAGCTTGATTATGGTAATATGAAGGAATACAAGGCCCATGATTTTATGCAAAGGAATTATACATATAAAAAGTGATTTTTGATGGCACTAGGCTACTTAACTAGCTGATTTAACTCAGAGTCACCATTGGTGTTGATGGAAAAGCCTCCAAATGCTGGTTGGTTGTAAAACACACCAAAAATTCTTCAACTCTTTTGAAACAACTTGTCCTAGTTAGTCCCACTGGGCATGCCAAAAAATTGTTGACACAGTGGATTACACCCAGGGTAGGATGCCTAGCTCCCACCCTTCCACACGCAACAATGGAAACTCCCCTCTCACCTGTGGGACCAACAAAGCTAGAGGGTAGAGTCTCTAGATAAGGGCAAGCTCCCTCTGATGTATCTTTTAGGCCCTAGTTTATCGTACTACTAACAAATAAAATGAAAAAGGGGGGCATGAAAAGAGAGAGAGAGAGAGAGAGAGAGAGAGAGAGAGAGAGAGAGAGAGAGAGAGAGAGAGAGAGAGAGAGATGCTAAAAATAGAACCTAAGCGTAACAATGAAAAGGTGATACACCAAAAAAGTTTGATCCACTCAGGCCTGAACATACACTTTTCACCAGGAAGAAATGCCCATACACTTAATCTAACATGGGAAACTCTTATATTTTAGTGAGTCAAGGGTTTGTAGAGATACAGGGAGGAATGAACTACCAAAGGTGCTTTATGACACACTTAGGTAACGCATTCGCATGCACCTATATTCCTGATGTAGACACTTCTGGCATGCCTACAAAAAAGATACTTCACAATGCACTAGACATATTGTAATCAATCTATGAAAAGTATGAAAGACAATGAATTAACACAAAATAATAGCATAGACATATACTTTAAAGTTCAAGTCTAGATAGAGGTAAAAATTCTAAGTCCTTATTCAAGGTAAAATCTAGCAACTTTGCCTTACAAGCTTGAGAGATTTTTGGGCAGAGATTTGCCTAAAGGATAAGAGAGTGGATCCTTTTCTCAAATGAGAAGCTTTACAATATATAGAGAGAGGAAGAGAACTTGGTGATCTTTTGGAAATAATTTTGCACTCTTATTGCAAGCTGGCCCATATGCGCTCTAAGCCTTGGGAAGAGGGAGCCATTTGATTGTCGATTCCTACTTTGACTTAGGTGTTCCACATTAATGTGAAAGACATGGCCATGCCTCTTTTTTAAAAATAGACTACTCTCTTCTTGCAAATAGACTATGGTTTTCCCCCTCATAAATGCCAAATGGAGAAAGTAGGCCATGCCACTCACTATTTGCACTATTTGATGACCATCTAGCAATAACTCACCTCTCCTCGCCACTTGGACTACTTTGTCTTTTATTGCACTTCATCTTCCTCTTTTCCTTGTCTCTTCCTAGTTCCTTTAGCCCTTGGGGGCTATCTTCTAGTGGGTCATTTCATTCCTTGGGCTCTCGCTACTTGCCTTGGCCATTTTTTGCTAATTCTAGTGAGTGACACATGGCACTTTTCACTATAAAATGGGCAAGACACATGGCAACATCTACTTGACTCATGGAAGATTTAGGCACCCTTTAAAAGTCCTATAGAATAGGACTTGTGTCAGCTTCCACTTTCTTTAGCAATTCATCTACGGCCCACCATAGTTCTCATGGGACAAAAGAGAGAGACCATAGAGGCTGACACTTGTTAGCTTCTACTGAGCCTTACACGGGACATGTGGCACATTCTACTGGTCTTCAAAAGCATGTCAAATCCTTCCATGATTGCCACTTGGTGCCTTCCACACTCTAGCTTTCTTGGTGTAAAATTTGATGTTCACAGTCCCGTCATAGTTTGAAAACCAATGGGTAGTCTATCTTCCTAAAGTTGACAGCTTCTGGGATGTCACCATCCTTGGCAAATTCCTTTGGGCCTCTTCCTACTTTGGCCCTTTTCCCTGTGGATTTTTTCTTTGGAATTTTCTCAAATTTTTCTCTATGGAAGCCTCCCCAAATTTCTTTAGACTTTCATCCAAAGGAATTCCTTCAGAAAAAAAGTCTAAAAGCAATCATCAGATGTCTTTTGTTTTTGCCTTAAGTCCCTTTCTTTTGGGTTTATTATTTACAATTTTTTTGAATTCCTTCAGAATTTTGTCTGAAGGAATTTCTTCAAATAAAAAGTCTGAAGGATTTCTTCCTTGCCTCTACCAACTGCCTTAGAAAAATTTCTAAAAGAAATCATCCTTTGTGGCCTTCTTGAAAATGACCCTTTTAAAGGGTGCCTTTGCACCTAACTGCCTTTTGAAAGGGCAATTTGTCCTTCAACTTTATGGACACTCCTTTGAATTGCCTAATTGAGCTAACTGCTTGAACCAAAAATGGTTCAATGGTTCAACACTGTGTGCCATTTGTTTAAACTATGCTACTTTAAAACAAGCCTTTTAACTTGTCGCGATGAACCAAGGCTTTAAACCAAAGCATTGAAATTTGTGGTTGAATCGATTGAGTGAACCAAGCATGAACCAAAGCCACTAAACTAGCTGATTAAACCAAGTTGATGAACTAACTGATTGAACCAAGGCTTTGAACCAAGTGATGAACCAAGGCATTGAATTGGTTTAATGGTTCAATGGTTCAAAGGTGGTAACTCTTGGAAAGATTACGTCGTTGAACCACTCTTCCAACCTTAAGGAAAAGTGTCCTTGAACCATTTTAGCTTTATTTCCTTATGAATTTCTTCAGACAAGATTCTAAAGAAGCTTTATAAAACCTTGCACTCTCTGAACTGGTTCTTCGTCTGCCAAAAGACTACACTTGTAGAGTTTGTAAAAGTCCTTGTGAAGTCTGTAGAAAACCTGCAGAGTCTGTAGAAATGGAAAGACTCATGCAAAAATCAAAAGTACTAGCTCAAAATAGCATGAAAGAAGGGGAACCAATCTCTTGGCCTATTGGGGAAAAAATGGTCAATAGGTACCTATAAATAGCTATGTTATCTCTACCTAAACAACTAATTTGTGGAACTACTTTGAAAGGCATAGTCTAACAAGGTCAATGTAATTTTAGGTAGAAGATAGTTGAGAAAAGGCCTAAGTGTTGATACAAGGAGTTTATTAAGGAAATTTCAATCAACATTAAATTTTTTAGATTTCCTCAATCAGGCACCTAAATAATTTAAATATTAGGTATGGATAAAATGAAGAACAAGTAGAATAAACCTACTTAACTTGCAAGTAGAAAAGTCTAGTAGGCATACAATGACATGGTGAAATGGATGAACCACCTTGAAGCATTGGTAACTATCATCAAAGTGAGCATATATAAAATTTAATACCATTATGATATGGTAGAGTCAATTTCAAGGACAAGTCTGTATGCACATTGAAGGAAAGGTTGCTCAATGCCTCTTAGGTGCCTATCCATAACCAATTTGCATTATATAACTTCCATTATAGGGAATATTTGTCCATTTTGGGAATTTTTAAGTTTATCATAAATTAAAATATTTGAATTAAAACCTACATACCTTCTCTCAATTCCAAAGTGGACTCATTAAAGAAGTGTTAATGCTTAAGGAGGGTGAATAGGCCTATTATAACTACCATACACCAGCTTAGCCTCATTAATGGCCTCTCCCACACCTATAATCTTCCCTCTTATCTTTTAAATTTTTATTTAATCAAGTATTGATATCTTTCTTTGGTATCCCTCAATTGGGTGTAGCAAATCTCTACCAAAATTATCTTGTACTCCTTTGAATCAATAGAAGATAATTGCAAATTTTTTGTTGAATGCTAGTGTGCCTCATAAGAGTTTGATTTTTAGAATGTATGAATTAAATTATCATATATAGGTATTTTAATGAACCTAACTTCATCTTTTTATTATATGCATGTTTTATTAGGTTTTGGTAAGTAGAGGTATTCTTGAAGTGTCATAAGTTGATAGTGTCTTGTGCAGATTGAAGCCTTTGTCCTTCAAGTTATAGAACTCTTACTCAACCTCCATATGGAATATTCATAATTAGAACACCATAAATAATTTTGATCATTTTTATTATCCATTATATTAATTATTAGGTTTTTAAGGATAGACTTACATTGGATCTTCAATTACTAGTGCATCACCACTTTAGAGTAAGTTCTTTTTATAAATTTTCACCTTTTTTCCATTTTCATTGCAATAGGATTAGGTCTTAGAAAGATTTTAAGTGAAAAATTATGGGGTTTATCCCCATAAAATATATAGGTTTGACCTTAATATTAGCCATCCCACAATCTATATTCATTGCAATGTTAGTCTAGGTTTGAGGTAGATGTGAATAGTCCTTTCCTCAGCAAGTGTAAAACCTAGTTACCTAACAAGTCTCATAGCCACATTTCATTGAGTTATGTTATGAACTAAACATAGATTTTATATGTTTTATATATGATTTATAGGGTTATTTTAATTATATCTTATGAATTAGGAAAAGGTTTTTGAAGGTAGCAACTAGTATGTCATCAAACTAATTAAGATTCAAGGGATTACCAACATTGAAAGGCATAAAAGCTTGCACCTTAGGCCAAGCGATTGGGGTTATATGAATTTTAGTAGTATTTATTTGGGTATAATTGGGATAATTAGGAGAATTTAGGGATGTATCATTAGTATTAAATCTAGGATACCTTTTCCTTCTAGAAATGTCCAACGGAAATTTAACAAACTAAAAATTCTTACCTTTTGAGGAAGATCTAGTGGCCATATTTTATTTTAATTATTTACAAATATAGCACTAAATGTCCTTATATTTAATATGTCCTCCAAGGATACCAAATCATGTTCTAATTCAATAGAAATATGGTCCCACTAATCATGTGATAACTATTAACAACCCAAGTTACACCCGCTTAAAGGAGATTGTTCAATTCCACTTCAAACTTGAACTAACATGAGATTGGCCTAAAGGTTGTGGATTACCTATAGTCTAGGCCAAAACTCTAGCTTATGTGGATATCTCCCCTAATATATTAAATTTAAATATTATTCTAAAACCTATTTATATTGGGATGAAAAGGGTTAATTGAAATAGTGGAAGGAAAACCTATACCGGGAGTGGTGATGCACCAATGCTTAATTATCCTCTCTTGACTGTTCCTTAAAAAAACTTATGAATCTACTAAAAATAAGAAACTAAAAATAATTATTAACATAATCCTAGGCATTAATATTTCATATTAATGTCACATAGAGAGTCTAAAACTTTAAGGCCAAGGGTATAGGTCTGTATAAGACACTACTAGCCAGTTCACTCTTCAATGTCACTACTACCTATCAACACTTCATATAACCCACATAGAATGACAATATGACATTAGGAGAAAGAGAGGACCTAAAAAATAATATGAACCTCATACTTTATTCATATCAAAAATCATACACACACTAACACTTATAAAAAAGTCTACAATTATTCTTTCTTTATTGATTAAAAGTATAAGGTACAATTTTGGTAGAGCTTTACTACACCCAACCAAGGGATGAGACCAAAGATCTCAATGACTGAATATATATAACTATTCATGAGAGAGAGAGAGAGAATAATTTAGGCATTAAAAAGGCCATGAAGAGGTCAAGGTGGCCATGCAGTAGTTATAACAATCTCCATTAGTCTCCCATGTGTTTCTTGAGTGGATACGTGCCTTGAATGGGACATTTGAGGTTTTGATGCCTAGTTTTGGTACATTTGATTATATAGAGCACATGTAAAACACCTTTAGCCAACTCTGTCTCTTACCATCAGTTACCAAAATTAAAATTGCCTTAATGGAGCCCTTTTTCATGAGGCATTAAGTGGCTACCCACACCTACAGATTGACTTTGATGAAGAAACTACCTAAATCCTCCATGATGCTCATCAAAATAGGGTATGATCACTGAAAGGGGACTTTAAATATGTTTTAAGGTGGGTCATTAACTCCATGATGTGTTTCTATTTCCATTAACACATCCTTTTTGTTGATTAAGTAGGCCTCATTAGCAATTTTTCATTTTTATATCCATCCATTCCTTAGATGACTAAAATAGTTGAAAAAAACATTCAATATATCTAATAAATATTGAATCACTCTTTAATTAACCCTTTTCACTAATACGTAGACCCTTCAAACATCTCTCACTTGTAAATTCATCTTATTTAAATGATTAGGTCATCTATACTAGTTTTATAGACTATCCAATTAGAGGAGGTTAGAAAAGGAACTTATAGGTAGGTAAGTAAACATTATATATTTAGAGAGGTGAAATAAATCTCAAGTCAAAACTTCCCATCATTTATAACTTATGACTAGGTCTTGCACCACATTTCTTGCTTAAAACATTGAAAAATTATAGTTACTATAGGTGTCCATACAAAATCTATATAATTAAGTACCATGAACATGTCCTCCTCTAAGTGGAAAACATGTTTTAGGTGTTTTCCAAGGGTTTTGTATCTATTTGGATTAAACTTTATTCAAATCTCTCTATTTAGGTTCTTAATAGGGTTTTAGGAGGTTTAAGAGTGTCTAAGACTCTTAAGATGGTTCATAGAGGCTAGGGCCTAAACCTCTTAATAAATTGCACTAAATTCATGTAGACACACCCTTTCACTTCTCTTAGCATTCTCAACCTACCATGCATAGGTTACATACATTAATGAGAATGTGAAAATGTCCCTTGAATGAGAAGCATGCTTTCTGGACAACCTCTAAGTGTCTATAGGATAAAATGGATAACTATAGTAACCCTATTAAAACCCAGAATAATAAAATTATTCCCAAAAAATATGATGATGTCTTTTATGAAGGTTTGAATTACCCATTCAATCTCAATTTACCCTATGCTCCACTTTCAAGTGACATTGCCTTAATGGAGGCATTAGACCAACATGTCTAATCACTTGGTCCGTAAGTTTTGACCTTAATTTGAGGGTTATAAAGAATTTATCTAGTGTTTTAAATATTAATATCATATCTAAGGTTCTTTGGAGTAATAGTGTTACTTGATTAATCCATTTTCCTTATTTTGAATGCTTATAATATTTCATCTCAACATCGAATTATGTCTGCTTGGAAAACTAGTCATGGAGGTTCTTTTGGGTAACTATTAAAGGACCATTTGGATGTTAGGAATAAGTGATTAATTATGAAATAAAATGAAACATATAATTCATTCCTCAAAATCATATAAGTAGAGACATATGAAAGAAAATTTAGATCTAAGAAAATACACACATAAAACTAATATAACGTTGTTCACCCAATGTGGACTACATCCACCAAGAATCTCTCTATAATATTATAAATAAAATTTTAATAAAAGTCTCAACAAGAAACCTCTCATATAGATAAATTTATCCAACCCAAATTCACACTATAATTCTTGAGATGATAAGCTACACCTCAAACCTGATCATACCAACCAAAGAGATAATACAAAGCTTGAAATGAGATGAAAAATGGAATGATTAATGTATTTCCCCTCACCCCTATTTACAAGTTCCAAAATCCCTTGAAATTTTTTCCATACTATGGAGATAACCATATCCCCACCAAATAAGGGAGGTTATAACCACTTAGGATAAACATAATCCCTTGATTCTCTCAACACCTTACCCACTTCTCCATAAAATGTGCCAAAAAAGTGGGAAGTGGTTAGCATACTAAAAAATATGCCCCACCATTTTTGAAAGTGAAAATCCCAATAATTTTAGTTTTACCTTGGGGGGGTTGAAATGGGCTCCACATTCAATAATCTCCCACTTGGAGTTCATTTCTCCTTGAACAAAATTTAACACTCCATGATCTTCATGAAGACAAACCAAATCTAAACATAACCTTACATTCTCCAATGTGACTACCTTGGTCATCATATCCATAGGATTATGGATCATATGTATCTTCTCTAGATTCACCATTTTTTCTTCCAAAGCTATCTTGATGAAATGATACCACAACTGTATGTGCTTCATCCTCAAGTTGAAAGCAAAGTTCTTGACTAAATGTATACCACTCTAACTTTCACTATGTAATACCCTAACTTATTTATTATGACCCAACTCATTAAGTAATTGTTATAACAAAATCATCTCCTTCCTAGCCTCTATAGTAACAACATACTTAGCCATTATGGTTGATAAAACCACAAACTTATGTATCTAGGAAATCTAACCAACCACTATATCCCCAATAGTAAATAGATAACATATTGTAATCATCTTGTTATCAACATCTCCAACCATATTTGAGTCCACATAACCATGAAAAGTGGTTTCCAATCCACCAAAACATAATTTTATACCCATGGTTCCTCTCAACTATTGAATAATCCACTTCACTACTTGTTAGTGCTCATAACTTGGATTACTCATGTACCTACTTACTCCTCCCACTACATGGGAAATATATGGCCTATTACAAACCATAGCATACATCAAGATACCAACCACTAATGAGTAAGGTACCTTGGGCATCTTTATCTTTTCTTCTTCTATCTTGGGGTATTACTCCTTTGATAATCATAAATGGCCTATCAAAGGAGTCCCAACCTACTTAGCATATTGTATACTAAACCTCTACAAAACTCTCTTCATGTACTCTTCTTAGGATAATATTATCTTCCTCTTCTTCATGTCTTGAATTATCCTCATACCAAGGATTTGCTTTGATACACCTAAATCCTTCATAGAAAAGGAATCACCAAGATTCTTCTTTAGTACTTGAATTTGTTGCATGTTCTTTCTTGCAACCAAAATGTCATCTACATACAAGCATATGATAATATAATTACCATCCTCAAATATATTGACATACATGCAATGGTTATAATGACACCTAGAGTAACCATGTTCCAACATAAAACTATCAAACTTTTTATACCATTGTTATGGAGCTTGTTTTAGGCCATACAAGCTCTTCCTTAGTTTGCACACCAATTTATCCTTTCCTTCAACCTCATAACCCTATGTATGCTTCATATATAATTACACCTCCAAATCAACATGAAGGAATGCATTATTCACATCTAATTGTTCTACTTGAAGCACAAAATATACTAAGAGGGGGGGTGAATTAGTATATTATATATCTTATAAATATTTCTTTTAACCAATATTCCACTTAATCAAACATTCAAGATATGCAATAAAATTCAAACAATAAACATCACACAAGATAGAGAGAGACACCAGATATAACATGGAAACCCAATGTGGTAAAAACCATGAAGAATCAATGTCAAATATATTTGTGAGAACAACCCCATAAGAGCACCATACCCCTTTTCCAAGTACAAACCTCAGCTATAATTTGTGAGCACCACCCCATAGGAGCTTCAAACCCCTTTGCCAAGCACCAACCCAGTAGCTATTCATGCGCACCAACCTAGCAACAATTCATGAGCACCAACCCACAGGATCACCAACCCTTTTGTGTATACCACACACCTATCTCTCAATGTTGCTATCTCAACAAATGATAAATCAATACAACATCTCCTTCCTCTCTCTCACTTTTGCTCTTCTAAGCTAGATATAACAAATATAAATCATCTCTCAAAATTACTCTTTTAAGCTAGATATTACTATATCAAATCAACCTCTCACTTCCACTTTACAAATGGATACTCAAGCCTTTATTTATAGCTTTCCAAATGACCTTTGGCCTTCCCCCTTTGTGACCTTTCAATCCTCATGGAAAATGGTGCCAATCTTGGATGACCCTTCATGACCAAAAACATCTTTCCCACTTTTGTCCTTATCTTTGGTGACTTTTCGTATTCCTTTAAGTGTCCCTTCATGAGAAATTCACCCTTTACTCTTTTGTCTTCACTTGGTGACTCGTGGTATTCCCCAAGATGACTCTTCATGGGAAAATGCATCCCATCCTTCTTTTGTCTTTATCCCGTGACTCTTTGTCTTCTCCATGGGCCCTTATTTTGTCTCATATGCAACCAAAAATATATTCGTTAATATTAAATAAATATTAACTCATATTAGCCAAGATAAATAACATTAAATGCAATGGGGCCTTTATCACCAATAATACTAAACCTTTGACATCAATGACAATATTTCCAACAATTTTCCCCTTTGTCATTGATGGTAACCTCAATCTTGAAACTGCCACATCCTGTCACCTACACATACCATCATCTAAAAACATACAGTAACTCCCTCTTACTGTAGTAACCTGTACCTATTCCCTGTACCTATTTTTTGCACTTGTACCTATACCTATTATTCTCCCCCTTTGACATCAATGGCAAAGGGCCTACTTAGAGCTAACACTTAGCTCCCCCTCACTTGATGCTAAACATCAATGGCAGGAACTAATAGAAATTACTCCTAACTCCTCTCATTGATCTTTGAATGCATCCTTTGATCATGCCTTTGAGAAGATATCTAATAAAACAAATACATTATTCCCTATCCTTTGAGCATTTGTAATCAACTCATTTGAATCTTTTCTTCTAATCTCACAACCTTCAGTATGAAACCTTAATGTGTATCCCTGATCATAAATTTGACTCACACTCAATAGATTATGCTTCAGACCTTTTACATACAAAACATTTTTAGTCTTAGTTCTACCATAATCCAAACTCAAATTACCTTTTTCAGCTATCTTGGTAGTGGTTTTATCTCCAAACCTCACTGTACCACCATTAATCTTCTTTAGAGAAATGAACTTACTTTTATCTCATGTCATATGCCTCAAACATCCGCTATCAATTAACCATGGCTGATCTTTACTTCCCACATGTAGATCTGTCTGTACCATCATAGAATCTTCATGTTGTTTCTTCTGCCATGTACATGTCTGAACCTTCTTCCTGATGAATGGATCTTTGGCACTCTAATTCTTCTTCTTGGTAAATAGAGCTTTGAACCTCTGATCCTTCTTGACTGACTCGAACACACTTCTAAAATACCGATCTATGTGTCCGTAGTTATTGCACTTGTAGCATACTATGGTCTCTTCATCAAAGCTTGATAGAGGAGCAAAAGAGTTGTGGCTTCTGCTTGACTCTACTTGACTTTACTTCTCCTTATTTTTGAAATTGTTAGCTCTTTTCCTACATTCTACTTTCTTGTGACCATATCCATTACAATAAAAACAATAGCCACAAAAATAAGACCTATCTATATATCTTTGACCTGATTGCCTTTTGTAGCTTTGTTCTTTCCAGCCTTCTCTATTTGGAATGTCCTCTGTATTCTTCACTTCTCCCCTTTCTATTTCCTCTTGTGTCAAAACTTTAGCATAGCTCTTTTTCTTTTCAAATCTAATACCTATTTTATCTAAATATGCTTTTTGATTTTCCAATATCTTATTCAACATATTAGTGTTATCTTCAAATTTTGAATCACTGACTGCTTTATCACTAACTGCTTTCTTAATATCTTCTTTTAAAGAGGCAATTTCAATAACATACCTTTCACAATCTTTTCTTGCTATTTCCAACTATCCTGTGAGATCTTCTTCATTCTTCTTGGCTTCTTCAAAGTGTACTTGTAGATATTCAATCATTTCCTTTGACTCTTGTTCACTTTTCTCAATCTGGCACTTTAACCTTCGATTCTTCTTTTGAATAGCTTCTAACTCTTCTAGGGCACAATTGAGTTCTCCTTCCATATCTACTTCAGCTTCATCCTCTTCTTCTTCTTGATCATCATCATGTATGGCCATGAATAGAATTTTTTCTTCTTTTAAATCTCTGAATCTATTATCTTCGCCTGATCTAGGATCTTTATAATACAAGCTCTTCTTCTCAAATCCCTTCTTAGATTTTCCTTTGAAATTCTTCTTGTATGTAGGCTTTTCTTCTTCATCATCTTTAACTTTATCTGGGCATCTAGCTCAAAAATGTCCAATCTTTCCATAATTAAAACATTTAAAAGGTAATTTTCCTTGATATTTACCTATTCCTCTTTTTGGCCTACAAATGAAAAGTGCTTCATTGTCATCTTCATCATCACTGGAACTATCACTTGATTCTTGAATTTTAGCTTTCTCCTTCTTTGATGTCTTGGAAGCCACTTCTCTCTTTGAGGGTTTATCTTGTTCTATCCACATCTCATATGCCGTGAGAATACCATGAAGCTCATCCATCTTCAGCTTGGCTAAATTATTCATCTCCTCGATTGCTGAAACCTTTGCATCATATCTCATTGGTAGAGATCTCAAAACCTTTTGCACCACCATTGACTCTTCTAATGTTTCTCCAAGACCTTGAATATGATTTACTATCTGATCAACTTGCAAGAGATAACTTGCTATATCTTCTTCTTCTTCCATCTTCAAACTTTCAAACTGCCTTCTAAAAGTCTACAACTTAGCTTGCTAAACCATTCCATCACCTTTGTAAATATTCTCAAGTTTTACCCAAGTTTCATGAGTAGATTTACATTGCATAACTTTAAAAAATTTATATTCACATAAACCACATAAAATAGCATTTAAAGCTTTAGCATTACATTTGCTTGCCTTCTTTTCTACCGGAGTAATTGTAGATGTCTGTGGCTCTTCATATTCCTCCACCACTAATTTCCATATGTCAAATCCAAGGGCCATCAAATAAACATTCATTCTCATGCTCCAAAAAGCATAATTTGTCCCATCAAACAAAGGTGCCTTATTTGTAAAAAATCCTTCTTGTGACCTAGCCATCGTGCTTTCCCAATCTACCTTCAAGATGTAAAACCTTTCAAAAAGGAACCTACTCTGATACCAATTGTTAAGCACATAATATACTGAGAGGGGGGTGAATCAATAAATTATATATCTTATAAATCTTTCCTTTAACCAATATTCCACTTAATCAAACATTCAAGATATGCTATAAAACTCAAACAATAAACATCACACAAGACAGAGAGAGAGACACCAGATATAATGTGGAAACCCAATGTGGGAAAAACCATGGAGAATTAATCTCAAATATATTCATGAGAACAACCCCACAGGGGCACTATACCCCTTTGCCAAGTACAAAAATCATCTACAATTCGTGAGCACCAACCCACAAGAGCTTCAAACCCCTTTGCCAAGCACCAACCCATAAGAGCACCAACCCCTTTGCCGAGCACCAACCTAGCAACAATTCGTGAGCACTAACCCACATGAGCACCAACCCCTTTATGTATACCACACACCTATCTCTCAATGTTGCTATCTCAACAAATGATAGATCAATACAACATCTCCTTCCTCTCTCTCACTTTTGCTCATCTAAGCTAGATATAACAAATACAAATCATCTCTCAAAATTACTCTTTTAAGCTAGATATTACTATATCAAATCAACCTCTCACTTCCACTTTATAAATGGCTACTCAAGCCTTTATTTATAGCTTTCCAAATGACCTTTGGCCTTCCCCCTTTGTGACCTTTCAATCCTCATGGAAAATGGCACCAATCTTGGATGACCCTTCATATCCAAGCATTTAAAAAGTCATGTGGTGACCCTTCATGACCAAAAACGTCTTTCCCACTTTTGTCCTTATCTTCGGTGACTTTTTATATTCCTTTAAGTGTCCCTTCATGATAAATTCACCCTTTACTCTTTTGTCTTCACTTGGTGACTCTTGGTATTCCCCAAGATGACTCTTCATGGGAAAATGCATCCCATCCTTCTTTTGTCTTTATCCTGTGACTCTTCATCTTGTCCATGGGCCCTTATTTTGTCTCATATGCAACCAAAACTATATTGATTAATATTGATTAATTATTAACTCATATTAGCCAAGATAAATAACATTAAATGCAATGGGGCGTTTATCACCAATAATACTAAACCTTTGACATCAATGACAATATTTCCAACAACTATCAAACTTTTTATACCATTGTTATGGAGCTTGTTTTAGGCCATACAAGCTCTTCCTTAGTTTGCACACCAATTTCTCCTTTCCTTCAACCTCATAACCCTATGTATGCTTCATATATAATTACACCTCTAAATAAACATGAAGGAACTTAGTATTCACATCTAATTGTTCTACGTGAAAATCCTCTACTACAACTATACCAAGCATAGTTCTAATAGAAGTCAACTTAACAATAGGAATTTTTTTTTGTCAAAATCAATACCTTTCTTCTGTGTAAACCCTTTGACCACCAACTGAGCCTTATTTCCTTCCTTCATCCTTTTCTTTGATTTTGTATACCCACTTATTATATAATGCTCTCTTTCCCTTTGGTAGCTTCACCAAATCCCATGTCTAGTTCTCCATGAGATAACTATGTTCCACTTCCATGGCTTGCTCCCACTTCTTCCTAGAATTTGTTGACATTGCTTCCTCAAAACATTGTATTTATCCACTATAAATAAGTAACAAATAATTCAAATATGGGAGAAAATGTTTATAATATTTTCTTAACCTAGAAGACCTTCTTACTATAGGAGTTTGGGGTTCCTGTGTAGGAGGTTCCTTAATTGTCTCCTTAGGCACCTTACCATTCGTAATATCATCCAACACTATGTATTATTTTTGTTCCTATTCTTGTAATTGATCCTTACACATGAATTTTTATTTAATGACATGCCTAAATTGGAATATTTTCTTGTCTCTAAGATTCCAAACCTAGAAACCAATGTCATCCTCACCATAACCAATAAAGGTACATTTCTCATACTTAGCCTCTAACTTGGTCTTATCTTTCTTGGCAACATAAATAAATTCCTCACATCCAAAGATCCTAAGAAAAGAATAATTAACTTTATTACCAAACCAAGATTCCTTAGGTATGCCTCTATCCAAAGGCATTGAAGGTCCTCTATTAATTAGACATACCATTGTGCTAACTTCTTCTATCCAAAACATTAGAACCATCCTTTGCCTATGAATTCCATTATATGACCAATAATCATCAAATGCTTTGCTACAATAATCACCTCCATTATCTGACTTGTTTCATTCTCAACCAAAGCTTTCCATCTCTTGAATGTTTCAAATAGATCAAATTTCTTCTTAATGCAATAAACCTGAACTTTCCTATTACATCATTAATAAATGTAACATAATAATTTGAACCACCAATAGAAGATACCTAATCTATCCCCCATACATCTGAGTGAAACAACTCCAAATTATTCTTTTTCTTCATAGGTCCAACCCTGATTAAATTAACTCACATCTGATTCCCATACACACAATCATCACAAAAGTCTAAATCAACCTATTTCAATTTGGGAAACTTGTCTTTCAATATCTCCATGCCCTTCTAACTAATATGATCAAGACTATAGTGCCATAAAGTTTCATTTCCATCTATAAAAACTAAACTACAGTGATCAACTCTACTATTCAAATACAAAGTGCCAACTTTCCTACCTCTCATAACCATAAGAGCACCCTTAGCAACTTTCCAAGAGTCTATTGTAAACATCACCAAACAACCCTCACTATCCAATTGCCCCACTGATATTAAATTTTACATTAACTATGGAATATGTCTAACATTCTTTAGTAGCCATGTGTTCCCTTTATACATATTCACCTAAACACAACCTTTCCCTACTATACTTCATGGTTCATCATCACCAAAATAAACATGTCCAAAATCTCCTTGAACATAATTAGTAAAATGATGCCTATATGGGGTGGCATGAAAAGAAGCCCCTGAATGTAATACCCAAGATTTTAAAACATTATCCAAGGAAATAATTAGATCATCCTGACTAATATTACTTATTTTCATATTTACCTCCTTGGTCTCCTCATGTTTTGTCTTCTTGTCTTGAAGTTCCCAATTACTTCTTTATGTGTCCACTTTTAGCAAAGTGCCAGCACACCATCTTGGCTATAGATTTATATCTTCCCACACCCTTTAAATTTTCATGGTTTCCTTTGTTTCTATCCTTTTATCTCCCTCTATTCTCCACCATTAAATCATTCCTTAAATATGATTCCCCAATTCTCTTCCTTCATATTTCCTTGCTCATAATCACACCTATAACATCCTCAAACTTTAAACTTCCCTTAGCAAGGATGGAATTACTCATAGCCATAACCAAGCTATCCCAAATATCAGTTGAGGAGCATAAAAAAAAAAAAATCCTTAACTTCATATTCAAATTTAATACCAATAGAAGTTATTGTACTCACAACTATATCAAAATCATTCAAATAATTAGTTACAGTACCATTTTTAGAAATTTTCATATTAAATAAAATTTTCATCAAAAATATTTTATTAAAGGTAGAAGTTTTTTCATATAACTCCCCTAATTTCTTCATCAGACCAAATGTGGTTATCTCCTATAAAATATTGAAGGCAACCAAAGATGGAAGGCACAATCATATGGCTCTTAGTGCTTTCCTCTCAAGCAAATTCTAATATGCTTGATCCATACCTAAAGGTTGGCCTACTTTCCCCATTAAAGGATGATCAAGATCCATTTGAAAAAATTAATCCTCCACCTATATCTTCCATAATCCAAAAATTTTCCCATTAATTTTTTCAACTCTAGATCTACCATTATCTACCATAGCTCCCACTCAGGCTAATTTGTTTCCCTATGATTCACCACTTTAGAAAAACTACTAAATCTAGCACTAATATCAATTGTTAGGAATAAGTGATTAATTATGAAATAACATGCAATATGGAATTCATTCTTCAAAATTATAGCAATGAATATATATGAAAGAAAATTTAGATTTAAGAAAATACACACATAACACTGATATAACATAGTTTACCCAATTTGGGATATGTCCACCAAGAATCTCTCTATAATATTATAAAAAAGAGTACAAGAAAAATCTCAATAAGAAACCTCTCACAAAGATAACTTTATCCAAGCCAAATTCACACCAAAATTCTAGAGATGCCAAATAATACCTCAAACTTGATCACACCATTCGAAGAGAGAATACAAAGCTCAAAATGAGATGCAAAATGAAATGCTTAATGTGTTTCCCCTCACCCCTATTTATTATTTTCAAAGTCCTTTTATAAATATGCCATACCATGGAGATAACCATAACCCCACCAAATAAGGGAGGTTATAACCACCTGGGATAAACAGAATCCCTTGATTCTCTCAACACCTTACCCACTTCTCCATAAAACATGACACAAATGTGGGAAGTGTTTAACATACTCAAAAATGTGCCCCCAAAATTTCTGAAAATAAAAAATTAAATGTTAAAATTTCCTCGATAATTTTATTTTTGCCTTAAGGGGGTTGAAACAGGCTCCATATTCAACATTGGAGACTTTAGGACCCATTCTCTCCCATAAACCTAATGATACATATAGATACTTTTTAATTCCTTACTTGTAGGCTCAAATTAGCCTTCTTGGGCTTGATCCATACAACCCAATCCCTTTACATGCCAAAAAATAACTAATTGTGATGCTCATAAGGCTCGAGGGGACCTTAAACACCATTTCATATCCACACAACTCCATCTAGATTCATTTTGGGGAAAAACTATTGCATCAAGTATCATCTAGGGTTTATGAAGGTTTAGGATATCCATAATATTAATAATGGTTCATACATTATGAAAATATAAACAAAAACTAATTACCTTTAACTCTTATTACATATACCCCTCCATTTTTCCTCAAAAGTTTGGGATCCTATGTAGAATGTGTATGGAGATAGGAGTGTTGAAAGATGAATGTTGAGCTCTCTATTGACCAATTCTAGCAATCTAGCTTCTTAAGTATCATTCATAAAACTAAACCCCTTAATTAATATAATTATTTTATGTCTTTTAAGTCCATAGGGGTACTTGAATTTACCTAAGATCCCTGATCCTAAGTCTCTTTGTGGTCAAGGGTGTGAGTGTTTGAAAGTCCACCTCGAGTTGGCTAACTAGAGCTCTATGACTTCAACAGGGTCCTAAGATCAAACTAACCATCTTTCTATTTTACTTTGATTGAAATTATCTTACCAAGATTTGAACATGCTCCCATAAATCTCATGATCATCAATCTACTATGAGGAATTGGAGATGCTTTAAAATGGTATCAAGGTTTAAGGTTAGGTTTGAGGTATGTCTCCCTTTAGCCATCCATCAAGGGTATTTGACTTGAATATTGAATGGTATTTTACATATAAAGTGTATGTATACATTCACTATCATCTATAATTACCTTAAAAACCCCTTATGAAGTATAAACTACTTGTGATCTTTTCAAACCATCAAATCACTCACCTAGTCTCAAAATTCATTACCAACATACTAAACTAGATCTAAGATAAAATTATGGGTATATCCACTGATTGCCTAACCTAAGGGAGAGAATAAAAAACTTTATCCACTCATAGTGGTAATTTTTACCCAATTTGAAAGCTTGGTCACACCTACAGAGGCTTCAAACAATAACTTTCACATGATCGGCTATAGGTTTGCCTACAAGTTTGGGTGCTTAATCATTTGAGGGGGTCTGAACAAGCCTTTTTCAATCTATATTATAATTCCCATGGAATTATAATGTTTATAGTTTTCCTTAGGGTTAGTGGCACCCATAATTATTAGTCTTTCACCATCCCTTTCTTTTACATACTTTCTCCTCCTTAGACTCAATTTTATGCCCAATTAGGCCTGTGTAACCCTTAGGTATATGTTTAATGTCATTTTGCCTTTGATGGGGTGGTCACCATATTTTATCCCCTTATCTAGTTTGAATATTACCATTTTATGCATAAAGACTATATCTTACTTCAGGTAGGATGTAGATCTCCATATATGTCAATAGTATTTTAGGTGTCACATTACACACATTGACTATCTATAGGGGTGTTTAAGTAGGATTACGAGGGAGGAGAGTGTTTTATATCTGATTTAAACCTTTATGACTCTTCCACATTCTCATCCACATCCTTTATATATCTGCCTCCATAGTCACATTACCTCGTATGCTTAGGGGTGTTGTATATATGATAATCTTGGATTTCTCTTTCATTGTTGGTATAGATGATATGCTATGGGTGGTCACTTATTGATGCATAAATATACCCTCAGTCTGTAATTCTCTTTCATTTTGCTTGCAAAATTGTAAAGATTCCTTGGCCAACACTAGGCCAATCTTATCCAACTAGACTAAAACTCAACCACCTACTTAATCAAAGACTCATGATACTTAAAATAATCTAGTCTCTTATTTCAAACTATATCAAACCAATCTCATCACTCACATCTTTTAATCTACTCAGTAATCAATCTTCTTGGCTTCAAATTCTACTCCCCACCTTTCAATGCAAATCCTCTATTTTATTTTGTAAAATATCTCATCTCAAAAAACAAAATAGGTTTTTTAGTACCCTTTATCATGTTTATGCTTCACATAAAATTTTAATTTAGGTTATTTTTCAAAGTTAAGTACCTGTAAGCCTCCTTGGCTAAATAGTTAGCCCTCATAATGGACAAACCTTCTTGGTCTAAGAAAAGTAAAATTAACCCAAGAAAACTACTAACCTTTTTGGGTACCCTTTATCCTCCTCCATCTTAATCAACTCCTTTTATAATCTTACACTCAAATCAAATACCATTTTTCCTTTGGCCTGTCTCACTAGGTCTCTTCTAGGTTTAAACCCATTCAGTCCTTCAAAATACATACAGATGGATCCATACAAGATTTAAACTAATTTATTCAATTTAATCACGTAAAATAGGTCTAAAATATAAATTTTTATGGATTTTTTATGGTTATAATTCATTTTATGCACCAAACCCTAATTTTAAGGTTTTAAAACCTTTGTCTCAGTCGAGAGGTGAAAAAATTCTTTTCTAAATGTTTAAAAGGGTTTCAAGGACCCAATTAAAGTTTATGAGGTCTGTATATACCTATGTAAACCTTCCAAATTACTATCATATGCTGAACAATCCATTTTACACCTTAACCAGATCAAAACACACTTGACTGTGATAAAAATTTTACTATATACAGGTCTATACTTTAAGAGATTGAAAAAATTAAAATATTATATCAACCATAGGGTCAATGTAACTTAAAAAACATTAAAAATACTCACCTTTATACCCCAAATATCTTTTAAACCAATGAAAAGTGACTTCTTCTCCTTGAAATAGACACATAGTCTTCAATAGTCATAAATTGCTATAGGAAAATAGAGCTTATTTGTTAAGTTTGAAACTAGGTTTAAAGACTCACCATGACATCTTAATTATTTATTCATAGGTTATATTCATTGGAAAACTTTTCACCATATCTCCATCCTCTAAGTTCTTTATTCTTTTCTCCAATATGATGTCATGTCCCCTTTTTTTTGTGGACATTGACAGACTTGATGATTAGCCTATTATGCGACCTTTGTAGGCTAATAGGATGGATAGAGGGTCATAATGGAGCTTAGCTTGACTTTGATTCATAGAATTTCTACATTTGGCTTTCATTCAAATTATTTTAGACACATTTGGCCTGAGCTCCTACTTTTTAGGGATATTTGATATGCAGCGGAGCGCCTTTATTTTGGTATGGTCATGTGCGGAATCACTCCCTGATTCACCAGCTTTGATCGGTTCGAGGATCTGACGTATGTTGAGGGAGATATTAATATTTGATTGATTTAATCAAATATTAATTATTTGGTCTAATTTTAAATTAGATATTAATTAATTATTTGGTCTAATTTTAAATTAGATATTAATTGATTATTAATTATTAATTAATTGGTCTAATTTTAAGACCCAAGTTCTAATTTAAGAAGCCCAAGTTCTAATTTGAGGAATTCTAATTTTAGAACCCCAAGTTCTAATTTGAGGAAATCTAATTTTAGCAAGCACACCTTTGGAAGGGTATAAGAGTTTCTCATGGGAGAGAGTTAGAATTATGTATAGATTATTGATTATTGAAAATTGAAGAAATTCTTCTGTGAAGACTGAGCCAAGGGTTCCAGGATTCCATTGCAGTGGAGAACGTCAACTCTTCATTGTGTGCGATTTAGAGGCTATGAGATATCAGCTGATTTATTGCCAAATTGAGAGATAGCTTCATCCAGAAGTTATCACAGAGGTACAGATTTGAGAGATAGCTTCATCCAAAAGTTATCACAGAATTCTAGGGTTGAGAGATAACTTCACTCAGAAGTTATCATAGTATTATAGGTATTTCTTAATTTAGTTTTGATCCAATAAGTTATACAGATATAGATCTTTTGTGTTAGAATCTATATTCTTGAGATCAGGTTGTTCAGCTACCAGGGGTTAAGAACAGACAAGTTGGTGGCCGTACCAAGTCTGTACAGGTCCATTCAGATCCGCTTAGGCACCGACCTCGGCAGACAGAGAGCTTCCAGTAACTGACATCGGTCGACTGAGGACTGACATCAGCAAAAAGCTGATCGATAGTGACCGACGTTGGTGATATATCGACCGACGACGGTGTCTGTGTGTCGACACAGAAAGGCTGAGACCTTCCAGAATCTAGATTTCATTGCCAGATTAGCAAAAGCCAGGCTTTTAAGACACAAATTTTAATATTCTTTATTTGTATGACAGAGACTCAATTGTGTAATCATCTAGAAGAACAACTGATGAGATATTTGATTTGCTATTGAGAGATTATATTATGATTTGTTAATGCATATGTGAATCTATTTTGCAAAATTATATCTTTGTTCAGAGCTTTATGTGTTTCTATATTCCCTGTTTGAAGGGGATATTACAGTTGTTCAGAGCTTTTGTAGGAAGAAAAAGAGCCCCTAAGTAAGGGACATCACAGTGGTATCAGAGCCAAATTCCTGCCATCCTGTTAGGCACATCAGAGCTAATGTCTTCCCATCCTGTTGGGTAGTTTGGGTAGATTGAATCAGCAAAGTATCGTAATGACTTCATATACTCAGAGACAGTGGGACAATGATATGAAGAAGCTGGAACTAAGTTTGAAGAGGTTGAATGAATCTCTTTCATATCCTACATCCATAAACAAACTCGCACAGTATATAACAGCGAATGAGGAGTGGGAGTTAGTACCACCTCGAGTTTAGAAGTTGTGCCTTTTGATCGCTTTGTTAAGCTAAGGAGAGAGCACTACAGATCACTTCGATGAGAGAGCAGCATGTCTTATGATTATTATGATTATTATGAGATACGAGATAGTGAAGATGAGGATGAGTTAGATGCTTGCACTCAGAGTGTAGAGGTGTGTTCAGATGTTAGTGCACTGAGGGTCGATGATCTCTCAGCTATGGTAGAGATTGTAGAAGAGTCCCAAGATCCTATTATTGCAGATGACACTCAGGAGAATGTAGTGGATAGTTTTGAGGACTTAGTTTCACCGGTTGTTTCTTTCGGTATGGAAGAGTTAGACAGTGATGCTACAGTTGTTGATACTCCGCATGTTGATATGAGCTTTGGAGTTGATTCACAGATTATGGATGGTAGTATTACAACGGTCAGTGATTCTAAGTCTATTCGTTTGGACCATACATCAGAGGAGGAGTGTGGGAGACAATCTAGCCAGTGCCATCATGTGTCTAATCAGCTGAGAGTTAGTGAGCGAGACATTGCCACCACTTGTAAGCATTTTGATGATGCTCGTTAGTTGTTAGCAGTTTATGGATGGGGTTCTCCTACTAGCATCAAGCAGGGAGGCAGTTATTTATCCTTGATAGAAATCCACTCTTTATGGGAGGCTATCCAGATTCTGAGACAGGACTATATGCAGTTGGTCACCGATAGAGATTATCTTATAGAGTGGGGTAACACAGCATATGATGCATTGTTGGTCGAGGAAGATAAGGTGAGTGAGCTTACTCAGCAGCTAGAGGTGACTTCTGAGATTCTTGAGACTACGCAGTTAGCTTATGAGGAGTCATAATTTCATTTGGCTGAGATGACCATGGAGTTAGAGCATTTACGGTCTTCACCAACCCCAGACTCAGAGGTTAGTACATTGAGTGTTGTTGGTGAGTATGTTCCTATAGTTGTAGCTGAGGAACATGTTGTTGAGGTTGACACACCGGTTCAGGATTTGGGAGTACCTGGTTTTGATGAGTTTGGGATACCTCTCCAAATTGATTCTTCTCACACAGATGATAGTGTGGTCCAGTTGGTTGTGCCACCTTTATAGAGAGATCAGTTGTGGTGTGTGGGGAAGTACATTGATGCTTCCACATATAATTTTTACTGCACAGAGTCATTCATGGAGTATTTGTTGGATAGTGCAGGTGTTCATCTGGATTCGCATAGGGTGACAGAAGGTGTTCTCATCCAAGGTACTGGTGTTATTAGTAGATTGGGTGGGGAGATTATAGGGATCCTATCTACTAGGTTACCTCACAAGGATTTTGAGGTGGGGTATGCTCATTATTCTTCTTTTGATCCAGAGAGAGAAGATTTGATTTCACACAGGTGTAGATCAGCTCCAGTTTCATACCATCCATTATGGGACGGATTGGCACCATCTCTTGCAGATGGAATTGGCAGTTTGAGTTGTCCATTCTACTTGGGTTATGATGCTTCGAGAGTTTGGTTCTCATGTGTTCTTGACTATGGCAGTTGTGCTCTTAGAGTTTGGTTGAGTTGCATTCGACAATTTGATTATGGGTGCCTCTTTGTTCTACTTCTGCTGATGTTACAGGTACTTGCATTGATTCACAGTAGTGTAGAACATAACTACATTCGGGATCCAGGTGGATCGAGTGGTTCATTGTTCCGAGATTGCTTGGGGATAAGCAATTTTTGGAGGGGTGGATTGTCATGTCCCCTTTTTTTTGTGGACATTGACAGACTTGATGATTAGCCTATTATGCGACCTTCGTAGGCTAATAGGATGGATAGAGGGTCATAATGGAGCTTAGCTTGACTTTGATTCACAGAATTTCTACATTTGGTTTTCATTCAAATTATTTCAGACACATTTGGCCTGAGCTCCTACTTTTTAGGGATATTTGATATGCAGTGGAGTGCCTTTATTTTGGTATGGTCATGTGCAGAATCACTCCCTGATTCACCAGCTTTGATCGGTTCGAGGATCCAACGTATGTTGAGGGAGATATTAATATTTGATTGATTTAATCAAATATTAATTATTTGGTCTAATTTTAAATTAGATATTAATTAATTAATTATTTGGTCTAATTTTAAATTAGATATTAATTGATTATTAATTATTAATTAATTGGTCTAATTTTAAGACCCAAGTTCTAATTTAAGAAGCCCAAGTTCTAATTTGAGGAATTCTAATTTTAGAACCCCAAGTTCTAATTTGAGGAAATCTAATTTTAGCAAGCACACCTTTGGAAGGGTATAAGAGTTTCTCATGGGAGAGAGTTGGAATTATGCATAGATTATTGATTATTGAAAATTGAAGAAATTCTTCTGTGAAGACTGAGCCAAGGGTTCCAGGATTCCATTGCAGTGGAGAACGTCAACTCTTCATTGTGTGCGATTTAGAGGCTGTGAGATATCAGCTGATTTATTGCCAAATTGAGAGATAACTTCATCCAAAAGTTATCACAGAGGTACAGATTTGAGAGATAGCTTCATCCAGAAGTTATCACAGAATTCCAGGGTTGAGAGATAACTTCACTCAGAAGTTATCACAGTATTATAGGTATTTCTTAATTTAGTTTTGATCCAATAAGTTATACAGATATAGATCTTTTGTGTTAGAATCTATATTCTTGAGATCAGGTTTTTTAGCTACTAGGGGTTAAGAACAGACAAGTTGGCGGCCGTACCAAGTCTGTACAGGTCCATTCAAATCCGCTCAGGCACCGACCTCGGCAGACAGAGAGCTTCCAGTAACTGACATCAGTCGACTGAGGACCGACATCAATAGAAAGCCGACCGATAGTGATCGACATCGGCAATATATCGACCGACGACGGCATCTGTGTGTCGACACAGAAAGGTTGAGACCTTCCAGAATCTAGATTTCATTGCCATATTAGCAAAAGCCAGGGTTTTAAGACCAGATTTTAATATTCTTTATTTGTATGACAGAGACTCAATTGTGTAATCATCTAGAAGAACAACTGATGAGATCTTTGATTTGCTATTGAGAGATTATATTATGATTTGTTAATGCATATGTGAATCTATTTTGCAAAATTATATCTTTGTTCAGAGATTTATGTGTTTCTATATTCCTTGTTTGAAGGGGATATTATAGTTGTTCAGAGCTTTTGTAGGAAGAAAAAGAGCCCCTAAGTAAGGGACATCACATATGATCAACTCATGCACACACATAGGTTATTGACTGTGCTTATCAAAATAGGCTATATATATGACTACAAACACTCATCCTTTGGGTTATATGATTCAATAAAAAAAATTCTAAGAATGTCATTAAGGAATTCAAAATATTAACCTAAGCTTTGCCAATCCATACATGGACAGATCACAAACACACAAAGTTATATTGTTCAACATGATACACAAAATTGTATACAGTGCAAGATCTAATCATTCTCAATTCCTAATTTGAAGCAACTTATTATGAAGAAGATATAATAAAAATCTTATTAGACACAAAAATTCCATCACAAATCTATTCATTTGAAGCTTTAGTTCAAAAAAAAACTTTCATAGTCCATTCTACTTTCTTGGCAGGCCTTCTTCTTTTCTTAGTCTTATCTGCCCCTATTTTCTTCTCATAATGTTCTTCCTACAGACCAATCCACACTATATAACCTTACTATAAGTTCAAAAAATTTTAAAACAATAAATATAATGGTTTCTTGGATCAAGAAACTCCTCATCACTCCTTAAGACCCACATAGGGTGATGGCTCTATGATTACCACCTCACACTTTCAACTAGACATAATGACTTAACATCCTCTTAAGACCCTTAAAAAGACCTTATAGGTCTATTATAATATTATTTCTACATTAAATATCTTTTCCACTTACCTAGACCAACTAAAACACTCTTTTATCCCTCATTTCATGTTTGAAAATTCAAATTGTAAAAAGGTGGGAAAACCTCTAAAGGACTCATTTTCAAATTTCACTCACATCCAAGTTCAGTTTTGGGCAATCCTAATATGCCCCTACATAATTCTCCCAAGGGGATAAAATAACTTGACCCCAATATGATTCTTTATTCAAATTTTCATAAAATGTGTGTGTTCCTTGTTGTCACACCTATTTCTTTATTTCCTCATCCAAGTTCTCTTTTGTTCTTGCTTCTTTTATTTCTCATACTACTACTTGTACCTATAATCACTCTTCTTGCTTTGATTTATCTCATGATCTTCTTCAATCTTCATGTAATTGAGCATGAATTTCCATTCCTTTATTATTTCTTCCTCTAGCATTGCTATTTATTCCTCTTCATCCACATTTCTAATCCACATCATACTCTCTTTCTCTTTTTACCATTCTAAGGTCTCTTGCTTGTTCATAATCTTGTTATCATCATCTTCTATCTTTCTATCCTTCATCATAGTTACTCCTTCTTTGATTGTCTAACCAACCAAATCTTTAACTTGTATATTCTCTTTGTGGACTATTTCTTCCATCTCATCTTACTTTACCTATTCGCTACTTTCCTTAACTCTTCAAACAATCTTATTGTGTCTTTATACAACACATCATATTCCTCTTCAAAGTACTAATCAAAAATCATATGCACTTCATTACCTATTATGCCTTTGATTTCTTGATTAGATGATATTTACTTTTATTCTTTCCATTCCTCTCCATTAAGTAGTTCACCATCTTTAGAGTGACAAAACACCTCATCTTCAGCTACATCTTCTTTCTTCCATGCATCATCTTCTTCTTATTTATGGATTGTTATCAATTCATCTTCTTCATTATAATCATTCTCTTCACCTGTATTCAACCATGACAAATCATTTTTAGTTTGAAAATTTTGAGGCTCTATTGCCTCTCTACTCTTCCATGGAAAGTTGTGTTTTCATCTCCTTCAACTGCTTCTCTAATTGGTCCATCACTTGCTGGTTTGTCTTCTCTTGCATTCTTTCTATAAAACTAAACTTAACCTTTTTCCTATTCCTAATTCCACATCTTATCCTATATTCACTCCACATTTATAATGACTCATTATCCATCCTTGCCAATTCATTCTTCATCTCCTTTATCTTTATCTCCATTTTCTTCTGACTTTGGCTTTCATATTTAACCCTATTTCTTACTTTTCTCTTGACCTCTCCTTTCATCTTCATCTTAAGTACCTCACTTAGGTACATACTCTCTCTCATTTTTGGCCTCACTTGGACCACTTTCATATTTTGGTTCACACTTGGAACTTTATATATCTCTATCTAAGACCATACTTGGACCTTTCCACCACTTGACCTTCACACTTAGATGATCTCTTCTCTTCTCTGAGCTCTATCTATGAGCTTATCTCCTTTGAGATTGTTAATAGCTCACTTAATTTAGGGATTCCACTTCACTTTGCACTATTTTATTTATTTACCTATCACATTCATTAGTAATGTATTCAAACCAATAATAAACCACAAATAGATCATACCTTTCTCAATCTTCTATTTTTCAACAAGACTCCTTGCCACTGCCTCCTTACTTGCTTACTTGCAAGATCTTGATCAACATGTAACATGAATTAATTACTACATTAATACATATACCAACTTATTCCTAGAGAATATATATGGCTCTGATACCAAATGAGGTAGATCTATACCCTTAGCCTATAATTCTCTTTCGCTTTTCCTATAAAATTGCAAAGCTTATTTGGCCAACACTAGGCCAATTTTGTCCAACTGGACTAAAGCTCAACCACCTACTTAAAAAATATTTAGGATAATTAAAATAATCTAATACCTTATTTCAAACTATACCAAACCAATTGCATCACTCATATCTTTCATTTTCCTCAGTAATCAATCTTCTTGGCTTCAAATGTTACTAGCCCTCTTTCAATACAAATCCTCTATTATATTATATAAATAAATTCTTATAGGAAAATAAAATGGATTTTTTAGTATCCTTTATAATTCTTATGCTTCACACAAAATTTAAATTTAGGTTCCTTTGCAAAGTTTAGTACCTGTAGGCTTACTTGGCTCCATAATTAACCCTCTAAATGGATAAACCTCCTTGGTCTAAGAAAATTACAGTCAATCCAAGAAAATTACTAATTTTTTTGGGTGCCCATTATCATCTATATTAATAAAATATTATTTAAATATTACACTCAACACACATACCCTTTCCTTCTTTGGCCTATCTCACTAGGTCTCTTTTAGGCTTAAACCCACTCAATCCTTCAAAATCCATACATATGGATATGTACCAAATTTAAACCATTTTTTTCATATTAATCATGTCAAATAGGTCCAAATATAAATTTTTATTTATTTTTTTTGGTTATAATTCATTCTATACACCAAACCCTAGTTCTAGGGTTTTCAAGCCTCTATCTCAGCTGATAAGTGACAAAATTCATTTGTAAATGTTTAAATGGGTTAAAAGGATCCAAATAAAGTTTATGAAGTCTTTCTAGACCTAGGGAAACTTTACCAATTACTATTAGACATTGAATAATCCATCTTACACCATAACCATATCAAAACACACTTGAATGTGATAAGAATTTTACTATATATAGGTCTATAATTTAAGAAAGTGAACACATTTCAATATTATACCAACCATAAAGTAAATATAAATTATAATAAATTCAAAATAATCCATTTATACCAAAAATATATTGTATACCAATGCAAAGTGACTTCCTCTCCTTCAAATAGACACATAGTCTCCAACAGTCACATAATACTACAAGAAAAGAGAGATTATTTGTTAAGTTTGAAAGTAGGTTTAAAGACTCACCATGAAATATTGATTATTAATTCATAGGTTATCTTCATTCCAAAAATTTACACCATATATCATTCCTCCAATTTCCTTATTATTTTCTCTAACTTGATCAACTCATACACACACAGAGTTTATTATCTATGCTTATCGAAATAGGGTATATATATGACTACAACCACTCATCCTTTCGGATATATGATTCAATAAAAAACTTACCAATAAATTCATAAATTAATTCACAATATTAATCTAATATTTACCACTCCATGCATGGATGGATCACAAAAACATAGAGTTTTATTGTTCAACATGATACACATAATTGTATATAGTGCAAGGTCTAATCATTCTCAATTCCTAATCTAAATAAACTTATTATCAAGAATAGGTAATAAAAATCTTACTAGACATAATAAGTCTATAATGAATATATTAATTTAAATCTTTGTTTAAATAAAAAGACTAACACTATCCATTCTACTTTCTTGGCAGACCTTTTTCTTTTCTCAGTCTTATCTACCCCTATTTTCTTCTCATGATGTTCTTCCTATGGACCACTCCACACTATAAATTTTTATTCAATCAATAAAATACTCATCACTCCTCAAGACCCATGTAGGGTGATGGATCTACGTCTACCACCCCACACTTTCAACTAGACTTAATGACTCAACATCATCTTAGGACCCTTAAAAGGACCTTTTAGGTATATTAAAATATTATTTCACCTTTACATATATTTTATGCTTACCTAGACCAACTAAAAAAGTATTCAATGCATCATTTCAAATTTGGAAATTCAAATTTGAAAAAGGTAGGAAAACCTCTAAAGGACTCAAAGTCAAATTTCACTCATATCCAAGTTCACTTTTGGGCATTCCTAAGATTCCCCTACATCACTTACTTTCTCATTAGGGTATATGGTCATATAAGTCCATCTCTTCATGACCTTATGGTTATTGAGAAATCCAAGGAGTATATAGGCCTACTTCTCATGATTTAGGCTTTAAACAAGGGTTGGATTAATTATGGGGAATGCTAATGGGGTAGTATGTTTTTTGAACATGGAGTTTAGTGTCTTAACTGTAGTGTAATGGTAGTGGAGGAATCATGAAATGGTATAGGTCACTCCATGTCTTAAAATAAAGTGTGTGGACATAATCAAGATAACCCACAAGGATATTAGAGACCTTAATATGTATACCTATCAATACATATCACTTTGAAGGTTAGGAAAAGGGTATATACAAAAAGAAGATGAAACCTAAGACTTTTCAAAGAACCTTAATATTTTCAAGGAAACCTTAACTTTTGCTAGAGTGACTGTGAAGATGCTTAGAGGTAGAAAGGTGGTTTCATGTCCTGTGGGGTGATCATAAATCTTGTGAATCTAAATAAAAGGATGCAATGGTGACTTTATCATGAATATAGCACTCCATTTAGTGTTTATACTATGTTTGATAACCTTGAGGCCAACATTGAACAATACACTATCTTTCCATATAATGAACCCAATATAAGTATACAATCTTCTCTTTGTATACACCATGAGAGAATAAAATATTTATGTGAATATCAAATTTAATCAAAGAGATGTATACAAGATTAAAAACACATTATTTATCTTTCAACACTATTACTCCTCAGGTGAATGCACTAAATACTCCATTTTACCATTTAACTCTATCTATAAATTGTAGGCTTTGGTAAGTTTAGATTTTTATTATCTATATAGGCTCACACATGTGGAATAAATTCTAAGGAAGTCATGGAAATTCCCCTTCAAGACCCAAGGAATTAGTAACAACCATCATTTTAGTCAAACATACCATAAACTCAACAAAACCATTTTACTCTTTTTACCTTGTCCAGATGTGAATGGTGACCATACCCCTAAAGTTATTAATGAATTCTCATAGATCTTAGGGAATAAATTATAAAACCAATGCCCATGAATTAAAGGTGACAATTTGTATCATTTTTGGCCAAGAGGTTGGGTCTTCTTTATCTTTCCAATGTATGGTCTTAGCACAAACTTGAAGTGATCTCCAAGCTTGCCAATGAGATTGATGTGAGATATATATATTTTTTCATATTCAAGAATTAAAAAACTCAAATTTAATCCATACATGTTATTATTGACTTTCTCATGTAGATCTCTAACTACACATGAGTCAGTTTGTACTGTATAAATCCATACCACTCAGAAAAATCCTAAAACATGTAACCTCCCTACATTTTTTCATGTTTCAAACCACAATCCATTATTAATAGATAGGATGAGGTAAAATAAGAGTTAGGTGATGCATTAAAACCCATGGTACAAAATAGAGAAGCTAAAGGGCATATTTTGGCATGTGTAGGGTCCACTAGTGGTAATTAAGCATTGAATTTTATGGAAGGAGGGATCAATAGTGCAGGAAATGCTTTAATTATGTCATAATGGAGTACATGAAAGCTCTTGAAGGAATGGGTGATGGTTTAGTGGCACATGAGGGTCAAATGGAGCCTTATTATGGTCAAAAGTCTTACTTTTAGAACACATACATGACCTTAAGGAGGAATAACAATTGAATATCATATCAACACATATGAAGAGAATTAATAACCTATTACAGACTTCAATTATCCCTAATGCACTTTCATAATTTTATTCAAATATTTGAAATTAAGTGTAACTCACATAATTTGAGTTCATTATAGGTGTTAATGATGACTTATAACCTGTATTATAAACTCACCATGATCCATAAATTGACACTTATTTTTGTGCAAAAAACATTACCTTGGATACTTTAGTCAAATCACATAATTTACAAAAACATGCATATAAATGAGACTAAATTTGAAATTTAATATTATTTTATCTAATTATGAATTCAATAGTGATTAATAAATAAGATTAATCAAAATGCAAAAAACAAATGCACAAATAGAATCAACTCACAACAAGTACATGATAATAGAGCTTGGTAATTTCTACATCTTTGGGCTTGCTTATAGTATGAATGATCCATTTCCTTGAAAAGTGATTACATGTCTGATTCCTCATGATTTTCAAATAGATACTCTAATATTGCACACAACTCAAACAATAGAGATTTAGAAAGTCCTAGTAAACCCACAAAGAGACCTTCTACCTTACTATCATGTGAATGCAATATTTTAATTCTATGGATTTATGCCAAAGGTATTAAAAATAAACTTATAAAATGGTCTTACAAAAATCATCATAGGGATTTAAACATACCATTGAAATTATCTCTGAGTCGAGGACATTTTCCTAGTTTACATTGATGTCTGAAGAGCTCTCTAAGTCATTCAAAACATAGAATATATGCTAGTATCTATATTGGCCATTACAAAATCTACAAAAATTGACTTTGATGCATCAAATCACTAAAATTTTAGACACTCAGCATATGGCTAGAACCTCTAGCTTTGGATATTGGCTCTTGGCTCTAGTTCTTAGCTTTGGCTTTGGCTCTCATCTCTTGGCTCTTGGCTCTCAGCTATACCATGAGAGTTTTGAGACTTTAGAATGAATTCAATGAATTCCAATTCTAATTCCCAATTATTTCCAAATAACCTCTCACCCCTTTATATATGTGTGGAAGGTCCATTTTTTCTAGTTGGGATGATTATCCATTATCTTTTTTAATAAATTTTATAATTATCCCATACCCAATTTTTATAGGATTTTAAATTATCCATCACATTTAAAAATATGGGGTGATAATTATTCCATAATGTATTATGGAATATGTTTATCACCAAGTAGTAAAGACTTGGGTTGAATCATATTGCCATGTCACTTTATTTCCATATCATCAGGTTTGACCATAACTTTAACTAGTCATAACTCTCACATATGGACTCCATTTTTTGAATCATAAATTATGTCAGAAATCTTAAAATGAGATATAAATTATGGAACTAGATTTGAAATAATATAAGATGGTAAAAAAATTTGTTTTGATCAGATTTGACCACTTGTTGATTGGTTTTGACTATAACTTTGACCAACTACACAAGGAGCATATGATCTTTATTTTCTAAGTTCCTCATACCATTAGAAAGATATCAATGAGTTCTATGTTGTGAAATGATCAATCTAAATTTTGATGACTTCTACATTGAAATTAATGTGGATCCTCTTATATCAATCCTCCCAACTAAGAGGGATTTTGGTCTAAAAAATGTTGGTACCCTACTTGATCCTCTAAAATGCCAGTTGGTTCTTAAGAATTATGACAGGTCTTTTTTTTTATCTACTTAGGTTTCTTAACTTTGCCTACAATGCTTAGAAAAACTAATTTATCACATCTTTTGCATACCTTATATTGTTTCACAACCATCAATAACCTCTACATAGAACTAGGATGTGATGACTTCCTCTGTTGCATAGTTTCACAAGAGCCTCTACATAGATAAGGCTAGTGATCTCCTCTACTACTACTAAATGGTCCTCTGTAAAATATCTAGTATAAAATCTGAATCATAACATAGAGATAATAGTGGATAAATATGATTCACAACTTGAAATTGTAAAAGGACCTAAAAGAAGGCATGAGTTATACTGAATCTTGTAACTACCAAAAAGGTCACAATATATCAAACTATCTGCATACAGTCACATCCTATAAGCGGTGAACTACCAAATATTAAAACAATCACCAATGAAACTAATAAACAAGTTTGTCAATGTAATAAAAATATAATATTGATTATGATCATGTCATAATACATTACCCCAATGGGTCCTATCAATGCTTCCATTCACATACATGCCAAAAATAGATGCATTCCCAAAATAGTAGCTATTTTGATATAAGTATTGTAGAAAAATTGAATCATACTCAAAAACCTATACAACTACTATTAAATCTCCTAGGCTAATCAATGAGTTAAATTCCTTAACAATTCAATAAGAAACTCATAAAGCTAACACTTGAGATTCCAAAAATAGAGATTTTCAAAACACAAGTGTGAGAATTAAAAACTTCGTATGATGAACCTATCTCAAAATTTTCCAAAACTAATAGCTCCAAAATGCATATATCAAAGTGTGGGTAAGTGTCCTTTGTCAACATATAATAGGAATCCAAAAAATTATTTGAAACATTAATCCACTAATCATGACAGCATGAACTTAAGAATCTATTTACTAACCCACTATATCAGATTCAAATGTTTAGGGTGTTTAATTTCCTTAGTGGATTTATTGACATCTGCGTGGGTTGATTTATGATTAATTTCACTAGTTACCTTATCAAAAGGTTTATATACCATATTCTTCTTACCATTACTAAGAATGGTTGGATGGTTGATGTTTCAAAGACTTCTCAACCTAATTTTCACTCATGTGACAATGAGTGCAAACATCCCTCTTCTTAGGTGAGGTCACCCATTTACCATTTCTCACTTTTCTAGTATGAGAATGGTCTTTAGCACCTATAAGATGCTTCAGTAAATTTTATCTTTTCCAACAATATGTGGCGTAATGGTTATTGAATCTAAAAAACATACAAAAAAAGAATGCAACATCTTTTGAATATTGACACCAAATGTCTTAAATGGAAAAAGTGAATTATAATTCTTAGAATTCACATTTTTATTGGTACTTTTTCTAGTGTAAAAATGAGGAGGTGGAATTTCAATACCTCATTTACCTAATTTCTTACACCACTAATCATTCCTTAGTAAGGAGGAATTTTTCTATGCTAGTGGCCTTGGATCTAGGCTATTTCAAGCTTGTCCTCTTTTAGTAATGAAGGAAATCTCTCTAGTATCCACTTTCTCACTAAAATAACCCAATCCTACATGGTGAGATCTATGCTCTAACTATATTGGATTATCAATAGCTTATCCATTCTTACCAAGGTTCCTTCTATCAAATTACATTTTTAATAATACTTTAGATCCAATAAACTTAATGTGTTTCTCAAAAATACCAAAAACAACATCTAAAACATCCAAAATTGAATGAAAGGAATTACAAGATGAATAACCTACAATGCAATCATCAGTCATAGTGCTTGCATCTGTAATGTAATGTTATTTATGAAGAAAATATTTCTCTTCATCCTACATCTATGCCAATAGCTCATCCTTGGCTTGTGGCTCTAATTTTAAGTGGAAAATATCCTGTTTTGAGTAAAAATGAGATCTCAAAAAACCATTCTCTTCCTAGATCTATTCATTAATTGCTTCAAGCTCATCTAGCCTCTCTCTTTTTAAGGCTTTACCAATGGCTTCTTGTTCCCTACAAACAACCTAATTCCATAAATTACACACTACAAATGGAATATTAACAAGGCTAAAAAGTCTACAATAATATTGGAAACCAAACTAAAAATAAATGATATCAATCCACATAACTAGAAGCTAACCCAACACACTAACTTATCTGATACCAAACCTAATCTATAAACTGACACTTATTTTTGTGCAAAAATATTTACCTTAGATCCTTTAGTCAAATCACACAATTTCTCAAAAATTCAAAGAAATGAAACTAAATTTGACCTTTAATCTTATTTTAACTAATTATGCATTCAATAGTGATTAATAAACAATATTAACTAGAACATGGAAAATGAATGCACAAATAGAATCAAATCACAACAAGCATGTGATAATGGAGTCTAGTAATGCCTACATCTCTAGGTTAACTTATAGTATGAACTGATCCATTTTCTTGAAAAGTGATTACATGGACAATTCCTCATGATTGTCAAATGGATGCTCTAAGATTTCACACAAATCAAACAATAGAGCTTCAAAAGTTCTTGATAAAACCACAAAAAAACCTTCCACTTTACTATCATGTGAATGAAACTCACAAATATATGAATTTATGCCAAAGGTCTCAAAAATGGACTTATAAAATAGTCTTACAAAAATCATCATAGGGATTTCAACATAGTGTTGAAATCATCTCAAAGTCTAGGACATTTTCCTAGTTTACACTGAAGTATAAAAATATCTCTATTTCTCTCAAAACTTAGGATAAATTTAGACTAGTCTTTATATTAGCCATTGCAAAATCTGTAAAACTTCAATTTGAGGCATCAAAGGCCTCAAATTCAAACACTCAGCATATAGTTGGAACCTCTAGCTCTAGATCTCAGCTCCAGCTCTTGGCTCTAAAATCTACCATTAAATTTTTTAGACTTTGAAATGAATTCAATAAATTCTAATTCCAATTCCTAATTATTTACAGATAACCCCTCACCCCTTTATATACTTTTTGGAGGTCCACTTTTTCTGATTGGGATTATTAACCACAATCTTTTTTAATAAATTTTATAATTATTCCATATCTAATTTTTATGGGGTTTTAAATTATCCATCACATATAAAAATTTGGGGTGATAATTATTCCACAATAATATGATGTAATATCTTTATCACCAAATATTAAAGACTTGGGTCAAATCATATTGCCATGTCATTGGGTTTTACCATAACTTTGACTGGTCGTAAATTTTACATACGAACTCCATTTTTTGAGTCATAAAATGTGTCAAAAAGATTAAGATGAGATCTAAATCATGGAACTAGATTTTGAATATTATATGATTCTCAATTTTGTAGTTTGACCAACTTTGACCACTTGTTGATTGGCTTTGACAAGAAATTTGACCAACCACACAAGGAACATACGAGCTCCATTTTCAAAGTTCCACATACCATTGAAAAGATATATATGAGATTTGTGTTGTGCCAATGATCAATCTAAAATTTTATGACTTATATTTTAGAGTGAATGTGGATCCTCTTTGATCATACCCCCACCAAGGCACCATAGATGTTGAGGCCACTTAAAAATTGATTAGGGACTTTCATACATGTTCAAACATTTTAAAAACACTTAACACCAATTGAAACATGATGTGAGGGGAATAATTGTGTATGTTTTATCATGGTAAGGAAGTGAACCTACTACATATGGAAAGATAACTAATGACTTATTTTAAACTATCCTACTTTTCCTAGATGTATGACAACCATGAGACCTAATGGTGAACTAGGATTATAAGTCTCTAGGTTGACCCCTTTACAGGACTAAGACTAGAAAATGGTCAAAAATTTATCTTCACAAGATTTCTCAAATCATATAATATTAGGATATCCTATTCAAATCTTTGACTCAAAGGATGACCCCATAGGCCCAACCAAAATTGAGAGTAGCACACACCAATATGTTCATTCACAAGAATAATATGGTGTTCCCCTTCTTTATTTCAACCATCCATTTTTTGGAAAGAATTTGAATAAATTCTTATTATATTTAGGATCCTTGGCTAATGTGATGCTAGCATGCATATGTGAGAAATTAAACCTATCCCTCATAAAATTATATAAGGTAGTGGTCTAGCTAGATAAGTTAGAGGTGAAAGTGACAAGTGAGTTTATAAATGTACACATCTAGTTGGAATTTGATCCTAGGATTGAACACTTGTATATATAATTGAGTGGTGGATATCTTAGAAGCCTACAACATGCTCCTTAGTAGATATTGGTCCAAATCTTTGATTGGGTATATGGCCACAAATTTTTCCCATATATGGTTGACATGGAGAGGAGTAGCCAACCAAATAAGAGTATACATATAACCATGCATGAATAATATGATCACTAAATACAATGCCATTTATGATAAGATAAACGTAGTTTACTCAGACTTAGGCCTCTACATGCTAAGCACCAAGCCAATAAAAAACCAAACTAGTCATAGCCCAGGTTTGTTCAACCTATAATCTTTTTATATAGATGAATCTCTCTCTAAACAAGGTCATGGATCTAGTGTTCTAATTATATACCCCTTAGGGAGGAAACATATATCATCATATAGGTTATAGTTTGCTTACATGAATAACTTAGTAGATTATGAATCTCTAATCCTAGGATTAAAATTTTCATTAAGACAGAAGGCAAATGAACAAAGTATTTAGTGACTCTGAATTAGTTGTCAAACAAATAAAAAATAAGTTTCATTTCAAACTATCATACCTAAAAAGGTGTGAGCATCAATTTTAGGACCTAATCAAAATTTTCAATGCATTCAATATCATCCATATTCCCTAGGAAGAAAATCAAGTAATAGACTCACTAGAATCAGTGGGAATGAACCTAACCCTTCTAGATGAAACTAAGTTAAAAGTGTTATCTATATAATTCATCCCCTATCCTTATATCTTGGATAATTTTACTAGCTTCTAGGTCTTTGAAAATGACCAACAAATCATCATATTTGTCAGTAATGAGGGGTTATTCGAAGCCCAAATCATAGATGAAAACATAGAAACAACCTAGGGAGTGAGTTAGATAAGGATAGGATCCTTAATATTCATGAAAATCATATCCTAAAGGGGATGATTTCAGTAGAAAGAGTGCTTGATGCATTAAACCCAACCTTCTAGGCTTAAAAACCTAAGTTTGAAGATTAGAAGTGTTGACTAATTAATCTTGGCCTTGTGGAGAATCTTTAAATTATTAATGTTAGTTTAGATTGGATGAACCATGAATTAGAGTAGTAATGGAGGTTAATATTGAGATACATGGATGTGATTACCTAGGCCTATGGAGACCTTAAGGTCTTTGACCTAAGAGTAATTACTTATACCATCCCTTTAAAACGCAACCAAAAACCTTCCATGTAAAGATAGAGGCTGATAAACCCAATCCTAAAGCCCTTGATTTGGAAGGAAGTTTATAAGTTACTCTCTATAGGGATAATTATCCTAGTTCACCACTCTACTTGGGTTTCTAACCTATTCTTTTATGAAATAAGAATAGGTAAATTTGCATTTGCATGAACTTTCAAAATTTGAATCGAGCCTAAAATAAAGATAAGTACCTATTACGCTATCTAGATGAGGTAATCCAAATTGTAAGTAGGTCTTTGATGATTTCCTTCTTAGATGGCTTATCAAGCTACAACCAAGTCTTGGTTAACCCTAGAGATAGGAATAAGACTACCTTCACCACCAAGTGGGGCATGTTCACTTATAAATACATGCCTTTCAAGTTAATAAACATTGATGCCACTTCTAAAGGGTAATGAACTTCTATTTTGAGGGCCTGATATGTAAGTGCATAATAATATATATGGATTACATAACTATGTTTTCAAAATAAAATTTAGATCATTTGTACCACTTGGAAAGGGTATTTTAAAGATGCATAAGGTATGGCATTTCATTAAACCCAAAGAAGAGTGTATTTAATGTCACCAAAGGTAAGATTGTTCATCACATTATCAAAAGTACAGATGTAATTTCTAAATTACCTTTACTTAATAGTAATAAGGAACTAAAATATTTCTTTGGGAAAATAAACTTTGTGTATAAGTTTATTTATGGATTTGTTGAAATAGTGAATCCTTTGAATGTAATGTTGAAATATGACAATAAAGTGGAGTGTCATAAATAATCAAATAAAAATTTCTAGGATATCAAAGATGCAATCATGTAAGCCCCAGTCCTCATCAACCTAGACTATATGCAATACTTCTATGTTTATCCTTTTTCTTGAGAGAAAACCATTACCACTTGGCTCACCCAAAAGATACAATGAGAAGAACACCTCATGAATTTTATGAGCACTAATATTAATGATGATGAGCTCAATTATTCTAACCTAGACAAGTATACCTATGCCAAAATCAAGGTAGTGAATAAATTTAGGTATTACATCTTATGTAATAAAGTATATGCCATTTTCTCAGACTTGACTATAAATAAAAGGCTAGGGAAGAATGAGCTAGGCAAAAGGAGAGGTTGATGGATGATGAAATTTCAAGATTATGAATTGTAAATAAATTTGACTAAACTAGTTAGAAGACAAGGTATTAATCAACTAATCACATATATATACCTAAGAATCATGGTACACTAGGTATATTAATAAAGGGTACAATAATTACATGGGTACACCCTAGTCAATGACTTTATACTCTATGAAAATGCAACCTAGGGACTCAACCACACATAGAGAAGAACCCTCCAATTTAAGGCTATAGACTATATTCTAAATAAGGGATTTATATTTATAATTAACCATGAAGGAATCTACCTCTAGTGTGTATTACAAGAAGAGGCCAAATAGATAATTGTAATTTTTCATGAAAAAATGGGAGTTGGTTATCTTGCAATAAATGCCATGGCTCATAAAGGTCTTTGTGTAGTTTATTGTTATCCCACATTGTTTAGATATGTTCATGACCATGTTTATTTCTACCACCAATTCTAGACCTTTACTAAGAGATCAATTCATGTGACAATTCCACTGCAACCCGTCATAGAGTTTACACCATTTACATAATGGGGATTGGATTTCATAGGGGTGATTAACCATAATTCATCAACTAGTCATAAATTAATCCTTATAGGACATACTACAACTCCATATGGTTAGAGGTAGTTGTAACTAAAATGAAAACCACTACCAAAGTCATCAAGTTCATAGAGAATACCATAACCACCCTTTTTAGGGTTCATCTTTATTTAGTATGTGATAATGTTCCACATTTCAATCTAAAAAAATTCATAGAATGGGCCTATGATAATGGGATCATGTTGATGTTCTCATCCAATCACTACCCATAAGGGAATGGATTGGCAGAATCCACTGATAATAACTTGATCGATGCCATCAATAAATTAGATGGAGAAAAGCCTATAGAATAACACTCATTGATAAAGTTTTCCCTATGGGAAGATTTCACAAGGTATAAATAAGCCCTCAAAATCTATCCTTTCCTTCTTGTTTGTGGATTGGATCTAATCATGCCAGTCACTCTCAATATGACAACTTATAATTTGATGAAAAAATTAATGGAACCAAATGACAAAGTGATTTCTAGATTCCTAGACCTGACTCAATTAGAGAAAGCTAGTATGAAGATTTATTGAGCTTTAGTAAACATCAAAACATAGTTAAGAGGTGGTTTGACAAGAGGGAAAAGATCAAGACCTTGAAAATCTTTGACCTAGTCCTAATGTCAGACAAGACCTATGAAAATAAAGGCTAACATTCAAAATTTGATCCCCTCTAGATAGACTCATATCATATAGCCAAAATATTAGGCTAGAATGCATTTTTTCTCAAGGATCTTAAGGGCAATGAGCTACCACTTCCAATGAATGGTATTTCTTGAAGCACTATTTCTTAGTTTTCCCATCCAATGTAGTTTTTGAGTAGCTCATGAAAAAGTGTAATTTATATATTAGATAAATTTTCTTTAGTTATGTGTTTGCTTTCATCAAATGTACATTTTTAATCTATGATTTTATCTTATTTTGTGTTTGTCTACTCTGTCTTCCAATTTTTATGTAATGTTCCTATGACATTAAGCCCTTGAAATTAATTGCTTTAGGTGGTGGTTGAAACTTGAGAAGATTGTTGATGAACATGGAGACCCAAATTGAAGCCTTTGACTCAAGTGATTCTGGGATATTAAAGGAAACTTTTGACATCCCATATTTGAGAGACCAATGACTATAATATAAACATGTGGATTTTAGAACAATTTACACCTCAATAAAGACACCAAGTTGCACTTAATATAATGACTAAAGAAGATACCATATTATTCAAGTTGACCAAAGACTAGCTGGCTATTCAAAAATTCCTCCTTATCTATTCACCCTTGGCTTGGTATCAAAATATTAATAGATAAGATTAATAAATAATGATATTTTCATGGGAAGCTTAGAAAATAATAAATAATGCATGAAAAAACTAAATTTTGAGTCTATCTTGAAAGGGATATACAAGTAATCTCAACTGTAAGACTTATAGTTTGGTTGGCAGTGGAGAAAGGCCATGAGTAGGAAGATAGGCATATTAGTTAGGGATATGGATGTGTACATAGTAGTAGAGAAATACCCCAAACACTTCCCCTCCCAAGCCATCAAGCCAACCACGCCTTGAAGGAAGTCTAATAACTAGTCTAGCTTTATTACTCAAATAGAATCTAAGAATAAATTTGAAATGAAAATCAATTCTCACACACAGCGATGGTCATCTATAGGGATGGAGGCTCAGTATACTATTTGCTATTGTGACACTTTAGTGCCTCATATTTTATATGGATAATAAAGACCCCATATATAATGTATATATGAGAATGGAAAGAAGAATAAATTGATCAGGTTTTAAGTATTTCTCATCACTTTCCCCATGAAAATAACTATTTTTTATGGCCAACATTATCCCTTTTATTTAAAATGGCGCACCCCTCTAAAAATATCACAAAATAGAGATTCACGGTCCTTTCTTTTATTCTCATCAATATCACATGCTTAAATCCTTGGAATATACATTGTTTTGCTTTCCCTAAAAAAACCATTCCTCTTTGATTTCTCTTTAAGACTAAATACTATCCATTATTTTTATAAATCATGGCACTAATGTTACAGGTTGATTTTATTTTGAATTCCTAGATTTTAGTTCCCTTAATAGAGAAACAAACACATTTCCCTCAATGTAAAATTAATATCTCTATAACTGACAAGTAAGTTTTGATGTATCATAATCATTTTATTTTTATTACTTATCTACTTTTTCAATTTCTTATAGCATAGTCAAACGGGAAGCTACCACATCACCAAGTGTTAGAGTAGCTAGTCCCCTAGACATGTTAGAGATGTCAAAGCCTAGGAGAGCTTGAATAAATGGGAAGGAACCACATCTCTAAGTGTAAGAGAAGTTATTACCTTTGACCTATTAGAGATTTTAGAGATTAGGAGAGTCAAAATAAATGGGAAGGCACGACATGACTAAGTATTAGTGCAACCAGTACCCCAGACTTGTTAGAAATGTCAAATCTTGAGAGAGCTTGGTCAAATGGGAAGGAATAATGTCATAAATTATTAGAGTGGCTAATCCCCTAGATCTATGAAAGATATCAGGTCCTGAGAAAGCCTAACCAAAGTAAAATGTTCCATGTCACTAAGTGTTAGAGTGGCTAGTCCCTCAGACCTATCAGAGATGTTAGATCTAGGGAGAGCCTAACCAAATGGGAATGTACCATGTATCCAAGTGTCAAAGTGGATAGTCCCCCATACCTATTAGATATGATAGATTCCAAGATATCTTGACCAAATTTGAAGGCAAAATGTCACCATGAGTTAGAGAAGTGAGTCACCTAGACCTATCAAAGATGTTAGAGGTTAACCAAATGGGAGGGTGACACATCACCAAGTGTTAGATTAACTAGTCCCATACACTCACCAAATATGATATAGATTGGGTGACCTTGAATAAATTGGAAGGTACAACATTACCATTTGTTAGAGAAAATAGTCCACTAATCTTATCAAATATGTCAGAGATTGGGAGAGCTCGACCAAATAAGAAGGTAACACATTACCATGAGTCAGAATGACCAGTCCCATGAACCTATTAGAGATGTCAAATCCTAAGAGATCCTAACTAAATAATAAATTACCACATCTCCTAATGAATTGATTAACTATCTATCACTTAAAACCCCAGGAAGGTTAGAATAAGGTATAAATGAGACCACAACATCAATCAAGGTGTGTCATGTGTCCCTAGGTAATACATCACCTAGCCTAGTGGAATGAGATGGACTATAATGATGTGCTTATGTGCCAAAAATTAATGGGAGTACTAATGAGTAGATGAAACATGTCATAAACTAAGATTTAGTTGACAATCCTCTAAGAGATGTGACTGTGTGCCAACCATACACTAGGTATAAACAAAATGGAGATCTAGACTATATTGGACAATTTTAAAACATCTAATTACCATTGATAAATACAACTAAAAGTAGAGGATAATGGGATCCAAATTAAATTCTATATTTAGAAACAAAGAGATAAAATCCATTCGCTAACTCAAATTCAAATTCATAGAAAATATGTTGCCAAATGCCATTAATATAGGGGGATGTATGCATGCACTTATAAAGACCTAAGAGAAGCTTACTAATGGTTACTATTATATCTTAAATTTTCACCCTATATAATTCAAAGAGACCTTATCAAATTTGGGATAACATGGAATTATCTATGCATATAGATAGTTTGTTACAAGAGATAGTCTCTAGATTATGCGCTATCTCTATTGATCTACTATTTAGGCTCACACATTACACTATACTAGTCACTTTTTGGGGGGGTGAAAATGGAATAAGGAAGCATAAAAATAACATATCTTAATGAAGGTGATACACTAAATATATTTCCACAAACATACTTTCATTTTCACTAAGAAGGTAGACTGCTAAAACTAATCTCAACTCAAGGTTATTCTAGCATAAGTGTTTCTACATGTAGGTAGATTGTTATACATATCCAAGTGTGGGTAAATAAGAGGTCTAATATTACACACTAATAATCTAATTAAAACTTAAAAATACACCTAATAAACATATACACTTCATGAAACCTATTATAAGAAATATATTACTCACATAATACATACAAGAGCATAATGGAAGCAAGGAGAAAACATCATCACTTATCATCCAAATAGACTATTTTCCATAATTAGGTAATTAATTTCAGAGACTAAAATATCTTGATAAATTTATTTAAATGAAAGACAATATGTCAAAACTAGTAAGGCTTCACCATACCATTTGTGGATTGTTTATAATGCCAAAATAGCTTCAATATATAGATCATAGGAGAGGAGAGAGAAAGAGTGACATTGAAGAGTCACTAAGACAAGTGTCAAGTCTCAAAAAATAGTTAAAATACAAGATAATGAGTTATATAAAAGTTTAGGAGGTCCTCTTATACAATTATTCATATGAAACATCAAATCTTCTTGAAGTTGGTATAGGGACACTCCATTATCATTTTTGAAACTACCTTCTTGGACTCCACTTAACTACTTAGAACTACCTTGGAAGTTGTTGACACATGTAACATATCCTAATAAATTTGAAATAATATTTTTTAAGTCATTATACACTCCTCAACTAATGACCTCTTTTCCAATTGTCATTCACTTTCTTGTAGTCACTCATTAGCCCTGTAGGCCTCAATTCTCACACTTGTCACTACAGTGGTTTGCACACAATCAAGGTGATTCATTTTAGAGATGTGAGAAACATCATAAAAACATATTTTTATTTTATTCCTTTAGGTATACCTCAATAAGATTCAATATCACACTCTTCATATCCAACTTAGGTAGTCACCTTGCTTTTGACTATTTTATCCAAAACTACCTATAATAACCTGCTTAACAAAGGAATTTTCATGTATTAATATGGTGAGAAAGGGATTTGAGGAGATATAAAACATCTATACAGTCCTTATACAATGGATTGCATTCATATATTGCCTTTTTCACCTCTAATTCAACACAAAATCTATAGAAAACATAGAATTTACCTCATTCATACAAGTGATGGTACTAGACAAACTAAGTGGTGAAGAGATTAAGAGAGTGTCAAGTTGATACAAATAATATTATAGGTCAATTTACCCCTTAGGGATGAATTTCTCATAAAGCTCTTGTGAGGGTTTTAGGTCATTTATGTTGCTAATAATGATTCATAAAGGTTAGGCCCTTAATCTTGAAACCAATACCACTAAGTTAAAGTATAGGACCCCCACCACCCCCCCGCCCCCCACAAACAATCCCTAAGTGATTAGTATAACATGTGCATTTTCTTTATAGATATGAGTGAGAGAAATTGGCTCTTGCATTCCTATTATGAATTTTGGACAACTTTGAGACAATTTTAAGCCAGAAAGCCCAATTCTAAGTTTTTTAGTGAAAACCATTGAGTCCAATCAATCCTCCACTCTCTAAATAAGGATTTAAAACTACTTTGTAACACCATATATTCATATTAATGAGGTTAGACACCTAATGTTTCATGCTTAGTTCTTAGGCCTAGTATGCATGGACTAGTTTTATGAGTATGTAACAACTTTTAAGTATTTTAAGTGGTTTTAAGTCCTTCCCAAACTTTTTAATCTCGAATTAAACCTTATACATCTTTCCATAGTACCTTAAGACTCTCTATTTCATCCTTTCATCATGGATGCAATAGGTTTATAGTTACATTGCTTATGGAGTGCCTCTATTCTGAGACACAATAAAGAGTACTTCCTATATTAATTAAAATTGAATGAGACCATGTAGGTCTAATCCAGCTCATTATGACACCTTTTATCAAGTTTCAAATCTATATCATAGTTATAAAGGCCGTAACACTTTAAATTCCCAAAACTAGCTATAGGTTTGTCTACAAGTGCAAGGTTTTGGTTGACTGGCTATGGGGTTTGAGAACCCAATTTAGTTCATATTCACTTTCCATTTTATCTGACACCTCTATCAAACTTCCAAACCCACATTCTCCATTTTCTTAGGCTATTTTGAGTCTGAGTCAAACTATAGGTGTCAATTAGGGGAGTCATGAGATTTTTGTAGGTGGTGATACATGTTTTACTACTATACTTCACTCTTTTGGTTCCATATTCAGGTCACTAGGGACATTTCATACATATTTGAGCTCATTTATTGCTTGAGACCATGCATCATCCCACTATCATCAATACACTATATGTGTATAAGTTCCAGGTTCATTTGGGATCAATGGCACTGTATTTCTTTAAATATTTATATTATGATCATGACTAGGTTGAAAACAACTCTACCATCATCTTATCTCAACAAAATAATCTCATCCTATGTCAAGATGTGACCTCTAAACCTAGGCAGCAATAAGTAAGCCATCAGACTTACTTAGACATTAGAGTCTTTCACCATAAGATGACACTATTTAGATCAAAGTCTTTTTTCAGATAAGTTAAGGTAAACCTTACCATTTCAAATTTATTTAGCTCTATATCCTCCACCTAGGTTTAGATGTAGGTAGTGACCTCACTATTTTGAATACGTAACCCTCTTCATGAATTGGTAGAGTATATTTTAGGCCCTAAAGGTGATTGAGATCTATTATAGAGCTCAGAACATACAACTTATCTCTCTTCAAACCATTCACACATCCAACCTCTGAGACATACATAATCAATATGTATTTTACCTATAAAATTTAGTAAGGATATAGGGCCATTATGATCTCAAACCATATTAATCTATATGATAATCTAAGGTTATAAAACACATTACATTGAGGATGTTCATTTCAAGTTCTTTTTCAAACCTCCATTTCACACCTTCACCTACAACTATCAAAACACTATTTTGCAGACCTTAATGGTGTTCACTTCTAGCACAAAAATGATCTTTCCTATCTTCAAGGATCACATGTTCCAAACCAATTTAATCTAGCATGAAAAATAAGAACACATTTTATAAGACTATATGCATCACTTGGTTTACATAGACCAATTTCTAGAATGTAACTAGATGAAGAATACCAGGCCATTAGGATTGCATAGACAATTTGGAGGTCTAATAATATTAATGATTATTCATATAGTATAAAACATCAATATTGAGACTATACCCTAAAATGGAATTATATAGGGACCCATAATATCTACCAAGTACACTCACTCCAACTCTTATTACCCCATTTGACCAACTAAAAACCATTGACCCTATTTGACTTATCCAAGGGAGCGATAGGAGAGAGAAATTAGTTTTTGGAAATTTTGGATATGTTGAATCCACATTAGCCTAGAAATTACCCATGTGGATCTCAATATATATTATCAAATCCTTCACACATGTTAGATGAGTCACCTTAGTCCATGTAATGTCTAAAACTACCCTTTTTGTAGTTGATCTTCTTGTATCTACATTGGATTTTCAATATTTTAGTTTCTAAACTATATTTTGACATTATTTGATAGGAATTATGTTATCTTACTCTTTGACATTTTTAAATTTTTGTGTAAAAATCATACAACTTCCTTAGCATGACCCAAAGCTGGCATAAAATGAGATTGAGAAAAATGATAAATATGATTAGGTTAAATAGTGTTGTACATGACCCTAAAAGTGTGAATATACCTCACTTAGGACCATGGTGACCATTTTATGACTTATATAACCTTGTGAAACTTTGAAAATGCAAGGGCGTTGAACTAATTTGACCTAGGGTAAAATTTGGTTAGTATTTTGGTGATTTCTAGGGGGAAACATGCCTACTATGCTAAGGAACAATTTAATTCTACTATCCTTGTGTAATGTAGTCACCTATATAATACAATTTGCATTGAAATTACTCTAAAAATACCTTGAAGTCACACCAAACACAACAAGAAACAAACATACAAAATAAGACACCAAGACACACACTTGTGCTCTCTAAGAACTTGTAGAAAATACAAAAACAACTCATACCTATCATAATATGTACAATACCTCAGAACACTTGAGGTGAAATACAAAGTCTTCATTTCTTCAACCAGGGTCAAAGATAATAATTCTATAATAATTTTTACTGCAAGAAAAAAACCCATCATAAAATGAATTTTTGCCAATTAAAACTATCTTATGGAGATAATCAAATGGCTTATCATTATTGAAGAATATAATAACTACAAATGTATCATTTTGAGATCTCATGAACACTCCATATAGTTATCTTGGATGTTTGTTTGAATTTTCATCTAGATTGTTCTTCATCATGTTCACATGGCACTCTTCAATCTCATCATTAGGAGTCATGAAACGTTTCCCAAATTCATATACATTATAATCATGATATTTTTATTCTTGGGAATCATCAAGGTTATGTTCTTACGTTTCAAACTCTTCATCATCTATCAAAGTTGTTTCTTTCTTGGTAGATACCCCAAGATCTTCTTTATGCTTATTATATACATTATTGACCTCAACATTAGGTTTGTATTCCTTTTAAAGACTTGAAAAACTTTTAACCTCCTCAAAATCCTACATTATGGCATTAAATTGTTTTCACATATCATTTACCTCTTCATAACGTTCATGCTCGTGAGTGTTCTCTTCCTTGGCAAGCAAAACTAAATACTCACTAGGACTATTATGCTTTGTGATAACTGGGATATGAACATCATCATCCATGTGAAAAAGGTAGTTACCCCATGAAACTTGTTATAGAGTGTCATCATGATATACCTCAAGAGATCATCACATTATTCATGGAGGATGAAATTACCAAGACCTATCTCTTCAAATCCATACTGCTCAGCTTCCCATCATCAAGGTATAATTCAATTATGCCATCAAGGAGTGTTAAATGTTCTTGATCACTAAGATGATATTATTCATAATTGATATTTAAATTCATGTTATATGTATAAGGCACATATGGATCTATAGGAAAAATAGATAGAGGTTTATATTTGATTGAAAATTTAACACAATACCTATTTCTAAATTCCATAGAGGGCCAATCTAAAGTCAAGTTTCCTATAATATTAACAATAAACACTCTTGAAAAAAAATGAAAAAGTGTGGTGGCACATTCACAACCACAACATATTGAGAAATGGTGAATGTAAGATAATCATGAATAACATGTTTCAAACCTTTGATTATGCCAATGGTCTTGGTAGCTGACCCATCTAGTTGTAGTACTCCCTTGGAATGAGGCTCATACTTCAAATTTAACTTATCAACCACTTGATCCGGTATGACACAAGTACTTACTCTAGTATCAATTAGAAAATTATGAACCAAATCATATACATTGATGATAGATAGGTATAATGGATGAGGTTTGTCTACTTATTAAACCTTGTTTGGTTGTGCCTCACTAGGCTTCAATGTGTTTGTCAAGGCTACCTCTTTCCCACTCGATTATTTGGTTGTCATTTTGAGTTTGAAAATATCTTCTTGGAGTAGATTTGTTTATCTCGGTATTACAAGTGTATCACACATTGATACATTCACATGAGCCTTCTTCATCTTCTCTACAATGTTAGTGAAAGAGCCACTAACCTTAGCTTGTCCACTAATAGGCATAGTGTTGTCTATACCTTAAGAATTTTGAGGTGTGAAAGAGTTCATAGAATCTTGAATTTTTTGATCTAATCATGCATTTGGAACTACATTAGACATACTTATCCTTTGAGATGTTTGAAAATTCATTGATAAATCATTATCGGCCCCTTGAACCTCTTCAATTTCCTTTCTCTTTGCCCTTGTGTTTGTAGCTATAAGACTTAAATCTTTGATTGAACTACCTTAGTAATTTATAACACATGTGCTATATTACTTATAATTGAATAAATTAGACCCCACTTGATAACCATTTCTATTTTTCTCTCCTCTATTAGGTACCTCAGCTTGAGTCATGACTAGCATTGTTCCCAAGTTTTCCAAGAAAACTTGATTGAAGGACTCATTGACATAGGTAGATGGATTACGAGATTGATCCCATGAAGGTTGAATAAAATGCTCTTATAAAAGGTTATTTTTATTAGGAACTAAATTTATTAAGGTATATGGATTATTGGGATTATATCCATTATATGAATTTTCTTGAACTAGTTGTATTTTCCCTTGTGGGTGACCTTGAAAGGGTGGTTTGTTGCCTTGATAATTTGGATATGACCAATTATATTGGTAGTGGATTTGGAAAGGCTTCACTTTTTTCTATTGAATTATCCTTTTGAGACCTAAGATATCTTACTCAAAGTCCCTCATTATTTTTAACTCATTATATTTACTCATTTGAGTAGGGGTAGCTAGCTTAAGTTTTGGTGTAGGTATGGGAGCAACAACAGGTGTAGGGGTTTATAAATCAAGGAATAGAGGCATGAGAGGTCTTGGGGGAATATTCCCATCCTAAATAAAATAATTATCTACATTAATGGCCACTTTAGAGGCATTAGGAAATGTGTTACTATTGACATTTTGGCCTCATAGGCCAAATGTCAATCCTTGATATTGAAAAATTTTAGTGACCACCATCCTAGCCTACATATGGTGTTTCCTGGCATAGTCATGTCATCCTTGTCCCACTAAGAGTATTTTAATCCTTATTAAGTGATGAAACTATCCTCAGACTGATATTCATCCACACAAAATCATAAAAAAAAATGACCCTACAGAGTCCGTAGATTTTCCTCTTCCTACACAGTCTGTAGATTTAGGCCTGCAATGTCCGTAGATTCAAGCCTGCAGAGTCCATAGATTCAAGCCTACAGAGTCCGTAGATTATAGAAAGAGCACATATAACCACCTTCACCATTTGAGGTCATGGTTATACATATTTGTAACATATATACAAGCCTGCAATGATCTACAATAAGGAGGCTACATCCCTATAGTCAGATGGAATATAAATAGTGAGTTTCTTCTTCCATAGCCATATTAGAAATGGAAGATAGGCTATGTCCATATGGAAAATAACTTCAAGTCTATAGTATATCCTCAACCATGGCAGAAATGGCCCTTTTTAGAATAGTAGCCTTCTACATTCACAACCTCTATCAAAAATAGGTGATCTATGAAAAACATGCATCGATTAGATTCAATTCCGGTCTCCATTCGGGACTCATCTTCGAAGCTATCCCTATCAAGCTATATGAAGTTTAATACAATTCCTAGCTCTAAACCAATGATGATCCCAATTATGGCCTGTGTTCATTAGCCTAGTTTTTGGGCTTTCTAAAATGGTTCCTCCTCTATTCAAGACTACGTTCTCCATACTCATTTGGGTCTCCCATTCAGCCTAAATGGTAAGCTTATTCTATGCTATCCAAAATAGATGGACCTGCAAACTTCCTTATCTTCCATCAGCCTAAGCCCAAAGTCTTATCACACATCCATATTCATCCAAGCCTACCCTCCTCACACCAATTTGGGTCTGATTAAGAATAATACCTTTCTTCTTTTGAGCATTTTTGTGTATACAAATGTGGGCAGAGCCTCTAGAATTTGTGAGTCCAAGCCCAAGCTAAACTGAAGAGAAATGATATGAACTAAATTAACAAAGACAATTCAAACAATTATACATTGTTTTACTTTGGATAGTGGGTTCCAGGTATGCATGCTTGAGTACCCTGTTCATACCCTGTTTACAATTCTTATAACATTCAAAGTTCTGTAAGATCTCTTGGTCACATAATACTAGTTTCAACTTATTCCCAACGTACAAGATAACCAGTCTTTGTCAATGTTTTATAGAGAACCATCATACACATACATAGCCCTATCACTATTGAAACCAGAATTCAAAATCATAACATTATCATGGAAATCAAAACTATGTTCTTTCCTCTTCAAATATAATTACTTACGAATGATGTTCACTGATTAAAGGTTTATTAAACCTTCATAGACACATACATTCTTATTCTTGGACTCCACCTGCAACTTCTCTTTCTCCTTCACTTTACATCCTTTGAGATCCTCTCCTCTTCTTACATCTCTTCTCTTGAAGAGAGGTCCTTTCCTCTCCTCTACCTAAAGGATATCCTCCTTCTCTTTTCTTCTTACTATCTGATCAAAGACGTTCGTTACATATAAAACTCTTTTCTTTCTAACTCCTATGTCCATCTTTGGACTCTAAACAAACATACATGATTTCCTCAAACAACCTACTAATTGAGAAAGATTATCTAACTTATACTTGGGGGATTGTAACTATTTCCTTGATCCTCTCCGCAAGCCAAGATTGTCTTCCAATGTAGGAGATTCAAACTAACTTCCATTTTTTACTTTTTCACCTTTTATATTTACATTTACAATTACTCCTCCTCTAAGACAACATTTTGGAGGGAATCACAGTTTGTATTTGAATTCAATCTTGACTAGAACCTATAGAAGGATAGTTGATCATGTCTAACATGAAGCTATTGTAGATGCTCCTACATCATTCTCTCCCTGTAGAAAAGATTTGAACCTTAGTTCAAATGTCATGCTTCCTCCTCACTTTAGTCTCCACTTGTATAAATGGATCCCAAGGTCTTGTTATCAATGCCAATGCTTGTGTTTGTCTTTGATTGTCTTTATTTTTCATCTTCTTGTTTTTCTTCCTTTTCTAGAATGTTCTTCTCCTCATTTCCTTTTTAGCTGCCATCTCTCGCTTCCATTCTTCTTCATCTCCATATATGTCTTCTAGATCTTCTTGTTGTTTTTCATGTTTCAAAAATTTGTCCATTGAACTATGGACTTCATTCATCTCTACAACTTTAATACCTACATTCAAAACATCAAAGGCAATGTTAGAAGTAAAAACTTGAGACCATAAAGTCTCTTGGCTGCCTCCACTTTTTTGCTCTTTGGCCAAAACTGCCTTTGCCTCTTTAGTGTGCTCTTTTCTTGCTTTACTCCACCAATGGTTTTCTCATCATGGCTTGTACCTTCATTCATCTCTCTTGAATGACCAAATAGCTCCTCCAACATCTTCAAATCTTCCTTTAGTGAGTTCTCATCTATCTCACCATCTTCATCAAACTTGGGCTCATTACTCACAAGGATTACTTGTCCTTTACCCCTTATCTCATCTTTTCTTAGATTGTCTTCACATAAATCAACTTCTTCATTAACATCAATAAACTTATCAAATACAATTACAGTATTTTTACCTTTTGTCTCCTTTCTCTCTTCAATCTCTGCTTGAAACCATCTTGTTTGTTCTTTGGTTTCAATGAGGCATTGCTTTGCTGTAAACTCTCCCCTTTCCTCATCATCCATCCATTTGTAATTCTCTCCTTGCTGCATATTAGTCCTCATAGCCACTTTCCATTTGTCATTTCTCATGAAAATATCATTGAAGGATTCAAAAACATCACCATAAACAATTTTTGTACCTTTTACCTCTTTGGTATACCTCTCAAGTGTCCTGTCTTCATGGAATGCTTCTTCCATACTCACCATCTCTTCTTCATTCTCTTGGCTGCTTGAATCACCTACAATCCTCTTCCATTGACTTCTTGGTGTTATTGCCTCAACACTCACATCTTCACTTTTTGCCTTCTCAGGCACCAATACTTGTTTCTTCTTCTTATCATTTATCTTCTCAAACCATGTAGACATCCTGCATCCATGTTCTTGTACCAGCACTTCTTGTTGCTTGGGAGTTTTCTTCTTCCACCATTTAGGCATCACATATCCATGGTTAATTGGAAACTTCACCTTTCTCTTTGCTTCTCTAACATGCATATCAATAGTTTCATGCTTATAATAATAAGAAAAATCAACTTTGGAATTCACCTTTACCTCCTTAATGGGCTGCTCCATTAGTTCTTTGAATTACATAGCTTCTTGATTATCTATACTTTCTTCTTCCTTTATACTTGGCTACTCTCTTTCCTCTTCTTGGCATTCAATGGCATCATGGAAGTCATCCTCATCTTCCATCTCTCCTCTTGCTTGTAGGATGTCTTCAACACCTTCCTCATGCATTAACCAATGCATCTCTTCTTCTTTATCAACATCAGCAAACTTTTTCTTTTCTCTTACACATTCACTTCTGCACTTGGTGTCTTCCCTTGCACCAATCTCTTCATTCTTCAAGGCCTTTCTCTTGACCTTCATAAGGCTGCTCATACCTGCAATTACCCATGCAAAAATAGCATTAGATATAAAAACAAGAGACCATAATGTCTCCATGAGTGTCCTCTTCACCCACACTCTTATCTTTTCAAGTGCTCTTCTTGGCACTTCATCTTTTCTTTCTTCTCTTCTCTTATTCTCCACATTGAGAACCTTCTTCAAAACTTCTTCCTCTTGTTGCTCACTTGGAAACCTTCTTATCTTCTTCAAGCCTCTATGGGCTTCTCTCTTCTTGGCAATCTCATTTTGCCTTCTTCTCCTTTTCATTAGGAGACCTATTGGCCACTTCAATCTCTTCCTCATTGGCCATACCGATGCTTGCTTGTCCATCTGCATCCAAGAATCATATCTATCTGCAAACTTAGCTAAATCTCTCTTCAAATAAGCAATCTCTTTATCAATTACAATACTGTCCATACCTTTCTTCTTTTGGACACTTGCTTTCTTCTTGGTGCCCTCATGTACCTTGCTGCTCTGTAGTGTCTTCAACAATACTTCCATTTTTGAGATCTTCACCCATGTCTTTTCCACCTTGGTATTTTGATCCCTTCAAGTCCTCACCTAGGTCTTTTGCACCCTAGTCTTTTGGTCCACTTGTCTCACCCAAGCCTTTTTCCTTAACTAGTCTTCTAACAATTTCCTTGATCTCACCTAGGCCTTTTCCATCCTAGTCTTTTGATCCTACTTAATGGTTATATGGCACTAATTTAACCAAATATCAATAATTTCTTAAATCCAAGCTTACCTTGCTTTGGATCTTCCTCTTGAGCATTCACTTGCTCCCTTACTTTTGAGCTTCTCTTAGCTCTTCACTAAGCCTTCTTTGGTTTCTTCTCCTCTTAAGCCTCAATGGCTTGAATGCCTTCCTCTTCACCTATTTACTACTCAAACACAATAAACTCAAATCAAATGTCAAAGTTACTCATACCTTTCCTCAAATCCTGCAGCAACTTATTAGCAACCATGATTAATTTCTAAATCCCAAGAGCTTAAAGCTCTGATACCAAAATGATGAAATTGTCCTCAGACTAATATTCATCCACACAAAATCATAAAAAATGACCCTACATAGTCCCTAGATTTTTCTCTTCCTGCACAGTCTATAGATTCAAGCCTGCAACATCCATAGATTCAAGCCTACAGAGTCCATAGATTTAAGCTTGTAGAGTCTGTAGATTCTAGAAAGAGCACATCTAACCACCTTCACCATCTGAGGTCATGGTTATACATATTTGTAACATATATACAAGCCTGTAATGATCTACAATAAGGAGGCTACGTCCTTATAGTTAGATGGAATATAAATAGTGAGTTTCTTCTTTTGTAGCCATATTAAAAATGGAAGATAGGCTACGTCCATATAGAGAATAACTTTAGGTCTACAGTATATCCTCAACCATGGCACAAATGGCCCTTTTCAAAATAGTAGCCTTCTACATTCACAACCTCTATCAAAAATAGGTGATCTATGAAAAACATGCATCGATTAGACTCAATTCTAGTCTCCATTTGGGACTCATCTTCTTCAAAGCCATCCCTATCAATCTATATGCAATTTAATACAATTCCCGACTCCAACCCAATGCTGAGCCTAATTATGGCCTGTGTTCATTAGCCTGGTTTGTGGGCTTTCTAAAATGGTTCTTCCTCTATTTAAGACTACATTCTCCATACTCATTTGGGTCTCCCATTCAGCCTAAATGGTAAGCTTATTCTGTGTTATCTAAAATAAATGGACCTACGAGCTTCCTTATCTTCCATCGGCCTGAGCCCAAAGTCTTGTCACACATCCATACTCATCCAAGCCTGCCCTCCTCATGCCCATTCAAGTTTGATTAAGAATAATACCTTTCTTGTTTTGAGCCTTTCTGTGTATACAAATGTGGGCAGAGCCTCTATAATTTGTGAGTCCAAGCCCAGGCTAAACTGAAGAGAAATGATGTGAACTAAATTAAGAAACATGATTCAAACAATTATACATTGTTTTACTTTGGACAGTGGGTTGCAGGTATGCATGCCTGAGTACCCTGTTCATACCCTGTTTACAATTCTTATAACATTCAAAGTTCTTTAAGATCTCTTGGTCACATAATACTAGTTTCAACTTGTTCCCAACATACAAGATAATCAATCTTTATCAATGTTCTATAGAGAACCATCATACACATACACAGACCTGTCACTATTGAAACTAGAATTCGAAACCATAACATTATCATGGAAATCAAAACTCTATTCTTTCCTCTTCAAATAGAATTACTTACAAATGATGTTCAATGATTAAAGGCTTATGAAACCTTCAAAGACACATACATGATTATTATTGGACTCCACCTAAAACTTCTCTTTCTCCTTCACTTTAAATCCTTTGAGATCCTCTCCTCTTCTTACATCTCTTCTCTTGAAGAGAGGTCCTTTCCTCTCTGTCCTTCCTCTCCTCTACCTAAAGGAGCTCCTCCATCTCTTTTCTTCTTACTAGCTGATCAAAGACATTCATTACATATAAAACTCTTTTCTTTCTAATTCCTATGTCCAACTTTGGACTCTAAACAAACATACACGATTTCCTCAAAGAACCTACTAATTGAGAAAGATTATCTAACCTATACTTGGGGGATTGTAACTATTTCCTTGATCATCTCCACAAGCCAAGATTGTCTTCCAATGTAGGAGATTCAAACTAACTTCCATTTTTGACTTTTTCACCTTTTACATTTACATTTAAAATTACTCCTCCTCTAAGACAACATTTTGGAGGGAATCACAGTTTGTATTTGAATTCAATCTTGACTAGAACTTATAGAAGGATAGTTCACCATGTCTAACATGAAGCTATTGTAGATGCTCCTGCATCATTAAGATCCCCATGATGTGTCATATTTTCATACTTGATCCATTATGTCATGAGCTCCTTGAACCTTGTGGTGATGTTTTAGGGATCATAGTGT